>JAUTBZ010152937.1:0-11556 GCA_032361785.1 Lepetodrilus galriftensis
TTCGCTTTCGCTCCGTATTTCCATCTGAGAAGCAAGTTTTGACGACTTGTCTAAAGTTTGCGTAACATCAGTTACTTCATTCTAAAGCCTGGACTGTAAGTATCAGAAGTCTTGTACGGCCGTCATAAAGTTGATAATTTATTGAAATATGGATAATCTAACTTTTAGTTATTTTACGGAAAGTTTTCTAAAAAAACTAGCCCCAAATTATAAAACGACATCATATGGTAAAGATTATTGCTCAAGCTGAGCGTAATATTTTGAAAATTTAAGGGCACATTTTGCTGTAGATGTGTACTTTTTTTGTTGTTATACTCCCATGACATTAAAACCTTGGTTTTCAGATGGCTCTTTTACTCCTCGCTTTTGTTCCGCTCTTCTTACAGTGCTAAGGCACTGCTGCGAAGAACGCACCTTGCCAGAAGACAAAATTTCTTACCTGAATTTTTCGGGTTTCCGAGTGACAGGAGTATAGTATAACCTTTTCACTGCCTATAAATGAGTAGATAGAACACCTTCTATATGGGGTCTTTGCTTCTAACAAGGGTCATCAGGGTTTTACCGAAATTTATGGTGGCCTGGACGATTATTTTTTCTTGGGCGTCGTTGATGATTTTGTAAAATTTTTGTCCTGTGGGGCTGGTGAGAAAATTTTTATAGCTGTTCATGTCTTTCAGGCTAATATGGCGATAGGTTTCAATCATATTGGCCATCAAATAGCGGTGGACAATGCGTTTGAGCCGTGGTCGCCTTTTGGAAATTTGCAGGGTGAGCCGCTCAAGTGACAGACCTGGGATGTTGAGCTGTCCAGAGGCAAACAGGCCAATTTGTCCTGCAAGCTGGACGTTGAGCGCGAGGTCTGTGCCCTTTTTTGTGCCTTGTACGGCGCGGTCAATAGTCTTATAGAGCGCAAAACGTATTTTATCCTTTTGCCCCTGAATGAGAATGTCTTTAAGACGGCGCATGATATCGTCTTGCCTGGTTTGCATTTCTTTTTCCGCAGCCGTGAGACGAAGCCCTAGATCACCCTCCAGGAATGTTTTGAGTTCACCTTGTTCGGCTGGGGTGAATTGCCCGCTCAGGGCTTTTTCCATTTTAAGGATCATCTGGTCTGAATTCAGGGTGAGGCGTGTGGCTTCACGCCATGATTTTTGGAATTTTGGACTGAGCTTTCTGCCAGAGCGTTTCATTCTTTGCAGGTCGTCGCCAAAGATGGCGGGAAATTCCTTGAATATCTGGTCAAGGCCAGCGACCTTGATCAATGCCCTGGCACTTAAAATTTCTTTGGCCTGTGCCTCAGAGACGCTTGTGATCGCAGGGGCGAACATGAAAGAGAGCAGAAAAGCGGAAAGAAAAAATCTGTAAGGCATTTGGGTGTCCTGTTTATTGTAAAGGAGCCATCATAACAAAATCCAATTTTGACGATCATGAAGCAAGTTTATGTTTTTTATAAGAACGGATCAATTGGCGCTCATCTTATGGGCGGGAGGCCAGTCCCAGACCAGTTTAAGCGGGTACATCTTTCCTTAAATTGTTTCAAGACAATGTTATACTCCTATCACCCAGATAGCCGCACTTTCAGCCAGCTCTTTTGCCCCCTAGCTGTGTTCCGCTCTTCTTACAGTGCTAAGGCACTGCTGCGAAGAACGCGCCTTGCCAGAAGACAAAATTTCTCACCTGAATTTTTCGGGTTTCCGAGTGACAGGAGTATACAACACATAAAAGTGAAAATGTATGAGGACATGTGTTTCGATTTTGTCTTATTTTTATGGTGCTGTAGGGAGGCAATATAATTCTAAATTTTGGGGATGTCTCTCTTATGAAAAGACTTGTTATCTTATCTGCCACTCTTGGCCTGTTATCTTTTTCCATGTCAGCCTGCACAGGCCATAGCAACGGCATTAGCAATTCTGCTCCTGACAGAACCGTAAGCCAGCCGCGACGCGGCAGTTATTAGGTTTTTATAGTTTGGCATGACGGCGCATTTTGCTTTGGCAGATTGCGGGTCATGCCGTTTTATTTACTGTTTTCAGTTGAGGGGGGAAGTCTGTATTTTACATGAGCAGGTTTGAATGACCTTGTAACGCTCCTCATTACCATACAGACGCACACCAAGACCTCTGATTGGCCAAAGATAGAGATTTTCAAAAATTGAATTGCTCTGGTAAACAGGGAAGTTTCAAACTTTAATATTGACGCCGCCCCGTCATTTGCGGCAAAACTTTATTTAATTGGTATCACTTTAAAATAAAGACAAAGCTTATGACGGTAAAAGTTCGCTTCGCGCCCAGTCCAACGGGTCGGCTTCATGTTGGCAATATTCGTACAGCCCTGATTAACTGGCTCTATGCCCGCCACCATAAGGGCGCGTTTATTTTGCGGCTTGATGATACCGACGCCGCGCGTTCAACAGATGCTTTTGCCCAAGGGATTCGTGATGATCTCAATTGGTTGGGTCTGAAATGGGATCAGGAGTTTAAGCAGTCTGAGCGTTTTGAACGCTATGATACGATCACCGAAGACCTCAAGAAAAGTGGGCGGCTTTATCCCTGTTATGAAAACCCTGATGAACTTGACCGTAAACGAAAGCGCCAGCTTTCCAGCGGCAGGCCACCAATCTATGATCGCGCTGCCCTGAATCTGAGTGCTGAAGAGGTTGCGGCTTTTGAGGCGGAGGGACGCACGCCGCATTGGCGTTTTAAGCTCGAACCGCGTGATATGGTCTGGGAAGACTTGGTGCGCGGCGAACAACATATTGATGCCTCTTCGCTGTCTGATCCTGTGCTTATTCGCGGGGATGGCAGCTATCTCTATACTTTGCCAAGCGTTATTGATGATATTGATATGGAAATCACCCATGTTATTCGCGGGGAAGACCATGTCGCCAATACAGGGGCGCAAATTCAGATCTTTGAAGCCCTTGAGGGCAAGCCGCCTGTTTTTGCCCATCATAACTTGCTGATTGGTGGTGACGGTCAGGCTTTGTCGAAACGCTTTGGCGCTTTGTCTGTGGAATCTCTTCGGGAGGCGGGGCTTGAACCCCTTGCAATTATTTCTCATGCAGCCACGATTGGGACTTCTGACCCTGTGCAGGCTTTTGATGATTATAAAAAAGTGGCAGATAATTTTGAATTTTCCAAGCTTTCGCGGGCACCGGCGCGTTTTGATGAGGATGAGCTGCGCGGCCTGAATGCCAAACTGCTTCATATCCTTTCTTTTGAAAAGGTCAAGGCGCGTTTGGCAACCGTTTCAGCTGACTTGGATGAAGATTTTTGGTTGGCAGTCCAGGCAAATTTGGATGTTTTTGAAGATGTGAAGACCTGGCATAAGGTGATCTATCAGGAAATAGAACCTGTGATTGAGGATCAGGAATTTTTGGAACAGGCCGCAAAGCTATTGCCAGATGGCGTATTGGGAGAGAGCAGCTGGAAAGACTGGACAGGGGCTGTCAAAAATTGGACAGGCCGTAAGGGGAAATCTTTATTCCATCCACTTCGTCTTGCACTGACAGGCCATGAACGTGGGCCAGAGCTGGCGAAAATCTTGCCGCTTATGGGGCGTGACAAGGTGTTGGAACGTCTGGCAGGGCAAAAGGCTTAGGTAACCAACTCTCAAGGGATCTTTCTTTCTTAGTGAAGGTAATCCTTAGGTTGGTGCAGTATAACGGCTTGGCAAAAGAGTCTCGCCTTATGAGATTTAAAGGCTTAATGATGATTCTGAAACATCATCAGGAATCATAACAAAACAAAAAGAGGCTCTGTAAAAGAAGCCTCTTTTCGTATATTTTAGTATATATACGCCTATCACCCAGATAGCCGTACTTTCAGCTGGCTCTTTTGCCCTCTGGTTGCGTTCCGCCCTTCTTACAGTGCTAAGGCACTGCCGCGAAGAACGCGCCTTTCCAGAAGACAAAATTTCTCACCTGAATTTTTCGGGTTTCCGAGTGACAGGAGTATAGAGTAACGCGGGCAAAAGTTATGGACAGAGAACTTTGCCCTTGTATAAAATTTGGAGTTATCTTCTATAGGTGTTGTGCAGGATGGGTGATGATATCGTCTTTCTTCATCTTATCCTCTTTGGCTTCTTTTTTATTTTTATCAACCTTGATGGCCTTGACCTCTTTTTGCATAATGGCAACGGGTAAAAAGATGTCTGTGCCAGCAGCTTCTGTATCATGAATGATAAGCTCATAGCCCTTGGCTGCGAAAAATGAACTGGCGTTGAGATTAGCCCGTACCATCAATTTGGTAAAGCCAGCCTTACGGGCCGCGATTTCAGCCTTTTCAAGCATCATACTCCCAATACCTTCTCTGGAGAAAAGGGGGTGGATATAGATAGAGGTGATATAGGCTGATTTTTCAGTGGCATCATGCTCAGTCCAGCCAGATGTACCAACAAGTTCATTTTCAACCCAGGCTGTTTGCAGGTTTTGATAAAGAAGCTCTTTGGCGTAAGGCACGGTCTCAACCAGCGCCATTCTGGCGGCCAGCTCCATATCTGAATGATAGGCTGTCCCGAGTACCTTGATTGAAAACCTGTGTAGATAGCGGATGGATGAAAAATCATCTATCGTTGTCTTTCTGGTAGTAATCATGTCAATAATACTGCGAGATAATGTTATTGTATTGTCCATATTATCCTCATCTATTAATTTTATACTTAGATTAAATCGTTTGAATAAGATGGTATGAGGGCATGATTTGGGAATAACCATGACTTTATGACGAATATGATGGGTTCGTGTATATGATTTTAAAAAGCGATAAAAGGGGAGGGAAAGCCTTATGGAATGGGACTTTTTGCTGGATGGGAAAAAGGTTGGGAAGTGCAGAAACTGGAAAAATATAGCCAAAATAGGGCTGTTTTGCAGATGAGAATGATTATTAAAAGACCCTAAACAGAGAATCGTATGGCAGATTTCTGTTTAGGGTTATATTGTCCTGCTAACGAAAACATGTTCAATGGTGTCAAAATGATGGAAGGCCAACTTACAAAATGGGTAACGCTTTCAAAGTAAGCGTCATCCATAAGAAAATAGAGCGTTTCAATTTATGGTTTCCATAATGACAATACCCTCTCACCCTAGCAAGACTTGTTCTTACGAGGGTGAGAGGGAAGGAATGAGTAAATTTTTATGAATTGAACCACCCTGCTTTAAGAGACAGGACGTTTTAATAAAACAAAAACGTCATTCTTTTTGTGATTTAGGGCAAGACTCTTTTGCCAAGCCGCTATACCCCACCAATTGGGGATAGCCATCGCGTTGAAAGCAAGATCCCCTTTGTGACCTGGTATTATTTCATGCCAAGCTTTTTGAAAATGGCTGTCATTGGGCATAGACCTGTCAGCCCTGCCTGAAACAAGTTGGCGCCAATAAAAGCTGTGAACCATAAGATACTTGGAACCATCAGATTGATTGTGCCCCAATAGTGGGCAAGACCCAAGCTAATCATAAGAAATAAACCAGCCATTGTCATGGTAAGACCTTGTGCAGTCATAAAGCGTGCTCCCTAGAAATTCAGCCCCAATCAGAAAAAACCAGCCCCTTATATTTTAAGTCGTATGATTTTTCTAAAGGAGATATTTATTATTTAATACCCTCCACTATAGAGGCAACTGTTTTGAAATTGCAATATATTATTGATCTGGCACAAAAAAAGCCCCTCATAAGATAATCTTAAGAGGGGCTTTGTAAATTTTACTGACCAAATGTGTGGTGTGATTAACTGACTTTGCGCCATGAGCCATCTTCATTACGGCAGGCACGGCCACGCATGGTTTCTCTGCGGCCATCAATATAGACTGTGTGACTAAATCTGCGGCACTGTCTGCGGCCTTCATTATAGCTGCGTTCAGGAATAATTTCACCGCGATGTCCGTTGTCAGGGTTACGCCATTGAACAGGGCGTCCAGAACGACCCGTTTCCAAAGCGTCATATTCAGCTTTGGAGGCCGCCAGTCTGTCAGCACGATCAAGGCTTTGTCCAATGGAACTGCCAACAATACCGCCAAGCATGACACCAGCCATGGTCGCAACAACGCGGCCACCACCCTTGCCAACCTGATTGCCAAGAATACCACCCGCTATTGCGCCAACAATCGCGCCGCCATCTTGCTTGTTGAGACCTTCGCCGCCCGCACAACCACCCAAAATAAGGGATAGGGTGAGCGCTGAAATGACTGTTAATTTTTTCATGACCTGTTTAATCCTTGAAACATCTTAATTAGAATAAGGGGCAACAAATATATATACTACGCAGTGCTATATACAGTAAAATGGATCATCCGCCAAACCCAATTTTCAAACGAAATTAAGTTATCACTAAAACAGTATAATTAGGGCAAAAATTAGAACAGAAGAAAAATAGGTTGTTATTTTATCGCTAAGGTTAAAAAAATCTAGTTTAGCGCTATAAGTTGCGCCTTGTCTGTCAACAATATGAGACGACCATTTGCAACAATCGGGGTCAGCAAACTTTTGTAACCAATATTTTTTTGCTTCACAATCTTGCCTGTCTGGGCGTTAATACCAACTAACAGACCCTTTTTAGACACCAGCCACAAGTGACCACTGGCGAGGACAGGACCACTCCAGCGACGTGCCGCCTTCAATTTGGTTGCCCAGCGCACTTTGCCTGTTTTACTGTCGAGGGCAATCAGCTGCCCATTGACATCAACCACATAAACAGTATTACCGGCGACCCAGGGCATTTGCATGGCACGGATGTTTTTATTCCAGAGACGGTCTGATGAACTGAGGGATGTGGCAATCATACGGCCGGCATGACTGACGGCATAGAGGACGTTGTTATGGATCACAGGGCGGGCAGGATCACTCATGGCCGCCAGCGTGGAACGGTTACGGGAGCGATACAGGGATTCGGTGAGTGATGCGACGCCTGTGTTAATGTCATAGGCAACAACATCACCTGAAGAGTAGGGGACAACAACAGTCTTGCCATAAACAGCAGGGCTGACATTATCCAAAATACGTGCTGTACCTGTTGTGCCGATCTGAGACCAGAGTTCTGTGCCATCTGCACCTGACAGGCACAAGATCTGGCCTTCTGTTGTGACGGCGAAGACTTTACCCTGGGCAGCTGTTGGGGAGGTTCTGATAGGAGAGCCAACCTTTTTGACCCAGGTCTGTTTGCCATTGGCAGGGTTTAGGGCATGTATGCGGCCATAACCTGTTGTGACGTAAAGCTGGCCATTATCAATGGCGAGGCCGCCGCCATAACCTTCTTTTTTACCTTCAGTGGAAGGGCGTAGGGAGACAGACCAGATTTTACTGCCGTTTGCCAGGGATGTTGCGATTACTGTGCCGCGAATGTCCATTGTATAGACGCGGTTGGCATAAATAATAGGAATAACGGTCAGCCGACCAGCAGAGCTTGAACCATAGCCAACATTTGTAGACCAGGCAGGAGACAGACCTGCCTTATAATGGAGATGACCAGGATCGTTGCTGGCTGTACCGCCAGGCTGTGTCCAGGCTGCATTGGCTGTTTCTGTTGGCAGAATGACGGGGGTTGTGGCGCTGGTTGAGCTTGAGACCAGACTGGCTTCTGGCTTAAGTACGGCAACCCGTTCCCCTGGCAGGATCAGTTCTTTTTCCTTAAAGGGATTAAGCTTTTTGACACTGCTCATCATCGAACCACATGACACCAGCGACAGGCTCATAAGCATAAAAGCAGATAGTTTTGAAAACTGTTTAAGGCTGTGTCTCATCTTAAAAATGACCCTGTCTGAATAAATCCTGTGTGATAACCTGCTTCTCATCTCTTTGCTTTGAGAAACGAATCAAGGTTAACAAAAATAGTATCTTTGGCAAATTAAATTATACGAATATACTTGAAACGGCCAGATATTGCTCCGCAGAGGGCGTTTTTTAATGTTGATGTAATGTGAAAAGCACATCTATTGTTCCCCCCAAACCGAATCATTCTGTTCTTTTTAGATTGAACTATTGCGGGGAATTGTTGCCTTTTAATGGCAGGATGGATCTTTATTTTAAAATAGGGGCAGGGGAAGCCTGTTTTTAGGATTTGATGAAGAAGTGGAATATTTTGAAGTCGGACTGGAATTATAAAAAAGGATGAGAGCATCTTGAAGGGTGAAACATTCTGGTCGATGGCGTAGGGTCAAGGATAATGCTGGATAATTCACGTTAGGAGAATGCTATGAAGTCTCGTTATGCTATTATTGTTGGGGCTATATTTTTTGGTTTGGGCTTGTTCTTTTCTGCTCCATTAGCCTTTTCTAAAACCAGCGGTAAATCTCAGATACCGAAATATATGCTGAAAAAATCTTTTTTGAAAAAAGCCTGCGGCAAAAACTTGAGTCCATATTTTTCTGGTAAGCGTGTGACCTATGAGGGGCGATTGAGTAAGCGGGTATCGCTCTATGCCGTGAAATGTTTTATGGCCGCCTATAATGGTGGCACGGCCTATTTTGCATTCAATAAAAATAGGCCAGGGAAGGCAAGGCAGCTGACTTTTCAGGGGTATACTGAAAAAGGTAAGAAGCAGCGCATCAAGGTTCTGGTCAATCCCTATTTCATTCAAAAACACAAAATTTTAGATTTCTTTAATAAGGGGCGAGGTCTGGGGGACTGTGGTCAGCTGGGACGTTATAAATGGACAGGGAATCGTTTCAGGCTGTTTCTTTTTAAGAATGAGCCAGACTGTAATGGCAAAACTTCAGAGTTTTGGCCTGTGCTCTATCCAAGGAAAAGAAAAAGACAGGGGCGATAAACCTGCTTTATTTACCCGTTCACAAAATGGATATTATTGTGAACGGATATTTTTTGTAGCTTGGGGCTGACGAGAAATATTTGTCTTATTTCTTCTTTTTATCAGCTGGTACAGCTGTCGCGGGTGTTTTGGAGGCTTCTGCGTCTGCCAGAGTATTGGAAATCATGCGGTTCATCATATCTGCACGTTTTCTCAGGCTGGTGGGAGATTTGCTGTCTGCCAATATTTTGGCATAGGCCGCTTCTGCCTCTTTATATTTTTTGTCTTTATAAAGGTTCAGTGCCAAAACTTCGCGGGCATTGTGCCGCCAACTGCTACGTCCTGTGCTGATGGTTTTGAGCTTTGACAATGTGCTGGCATCAATGCCCTTGTCCAAAGACAACATGGCCGTCTGAATGGTCGCAAAATCAGAGAACAGGGCATCTACAGAGCTGTTTTCAGAAATGCTCTTAAACTTGGCGATGGCGTTTTCAGTCTTGCCTTCGGCAGCTTCCAAAGAGCCAACGCGGAGTTTGGAAATTGCGGCATAACCGGCAGGCCCTGAAGCGGCCAGCTGTTTATAAAGCTTGAGGCCATCTTTCATCTTTTTTTCTTCAACCAGGGATTCGGCCTTATAGAGACGGCCAGCGGCTTCTTCAGCGCCCTGTTTGGCCCAATAATTTGAAAGTTTGTAACCTGAGACACCCAAAATAATGGCCGCCATAGCGCCCATGATTAAAAAACCATATTTATCCCACATCTGGGTGAGCTGCTCGCGGCGTACATCTTCATCAATCTCGCGAAAAAGACCGTCATCATTGCTCATGTTCATTCTGCTTTCTAAATTTTATTTTGGAGCGACCAGCCAAAAGGGGGCTGCCTAAATTGAATAATATATCTAGGTAGTTTTCAACCTTATAGCAAGAGAGCCAGATAAAAAACAAACCTAAAATGCGGAATTTGCTTATTTGTTAGCTTTTTTCATACCATAGACATGCTCTTTGGCGGGGAAGGTGCGTCCCCTGACCTCATCACAATAGGCCGAGACCGCCCCCTCTATCGCAGCGCCGAGACTGGCATATTCCTTGACAAATTTTGGCACGCGCGGGCTGAGGCCAAGCATGTCTTCCAGCACCAATATCTGGCCATCACACTGCGCCGATGCGCCAATACCTATGGTTGGAATATCTATCATTTTGGTGAGCCGCGCCGCCAATTTTTCGGCTACGCCCTCAATCACAACGGCAAAAGCACCAGCTTCGGCCACAGCCTTGGCGTCTTCCTCAATGGCTGCCCACTGACTTTCTTCACGCCCCTGGGTTTTAAACCCGCCCATAGTGTGAACCGATTGCGGGGTCAGGCCAATATGCGCCATCACAGGAATGCCGCGCTGGGTGAGATAGTCTATCGTCTCCGCCATCCGCGCCCCGCCTTCAAGTTTCACCGCGCCGCAGCCCGTTTCCTTCATCACCCTTGCCGCATGGCGAAAGGCTATATTGGGGCTTTCCTCATAAGAACCAAATGGCATATCCACCACCACCAAAGCGTGGGATGAACCGCGCACCACAGCCGCGCCATGCATAATCATCAGTTCCAGTGGCACAGGCACAGTGCTTTCAAAGCCATGCATCACCATCCCCAGACTGTCCCCCACCAACATAAAATCCACATAAGGATCAATAATCCCCGCCGTATGCGCATGATAAGCCGTCAGCGAAACAATTGGTTCTTTGTTTTTGCGCGCTGCAATATCAGGCGCAGTAAGACGGCGTTGTGTAGGCTTGATGGACATGGGCTTGGCTTTCTGTTTTTTGGCTTTTGGAATTTAGGATAACGGAGATAGCTTTGTGGGTTTAGGGCTCTGTCCTAAACCCGAACGTTTCAGCCAATATTTGCTTAACGTTCCGATCAAGGACAGAGCCCTTGACCGACATAGGTTCTTTGTTTCTGGAATTTAGTTTGTGTGCAATATGGCCTTGAGGCTGGAGCTTCTTATACACATATTCCCAACACACTAGTGAGTAAGCTGGAGTTTGAGAACGAGAGAGTCTTAAGGTAAGTCTTTGAAAGTTTTCCTTAGTTTTAAGGTCACATCTTGTGTACTCTCTATATCCCAAATATTATCTCGCAAATAAAACTTGTGGGAATTCGTATGTTTTGAGAAAGATGAGAAATTTTCTAGAATAGTACTGAAAGGGACAATAGCAGCTTTATAAATACTAAAATTAGAATTAAAAATAATACCCGCAAGAAAATCAAATTTTTTGGATTCTAAATCTCGAAAATCACTTAACAATCTTTCTCCTGGTTTGTTATTAGTGAGCTTCCTAGATTTAATTTGATATCTAATATTTGAATTTTTGTCAGTTGCGTCAAACCCAGATTTAGAATTGTCTTCTAGTTGCCAGTTGAATGATTTGCAAAAAAGGTATTCGGCTAAATCGCCTGCTGGATTATTGCCAGTGCGCAGAACTTCTTTGGAAAGTAGTTCGTCCATTATCTGAGAGTGGAGCTTAAGAAGACTTTCAGTGTTATAGCCTTTTAAATCAATCATCATAAAAATTTCCTTCTTTAGTTCCCAAGCTTCAGCTTTCCGTTAGAGCCACTATATATACCACAAATACAGATCTAAAACGAAGCGACCAACTGCCATCACCAAGTCCGATAAACTTCAATCAAACTCGGTAAATCCTCAAAGTTACGGGCGCTAGAATAACGCCTATGGATAGCCTCATCCGCACAGCCCTGTTTCACAGGGTTATAATAAATATAATCCAGCATATCACTGAGTTTTTTCAAGCTGGTAACAGCCTTTGGGTGA
>JAUTBZ010152948.1:0-11555 GCA_032361785.1 Lepetodrilus galriftensis
ATTATGCCTTTAAAACTTTTCTTTTTCGCCGATATGTCAAAGCTTTCTTTCTTGTTTGTAAGCGCTACGTATGAGCATGCCTTGTCGGTGTGGACTGTAGCGCGTTATACGTGTCCTTATTATTATTATTATTATTACGTAAGCTTCGTGAACATGGCCCCAGTTTGGTGCATGGTGTTGTACAACAGACGTGAATCACAATTAATGTGAGTTTACAATGCAAGATGCATATAGCGTTTGATTTATAACGCTTGTCCACATGTGGAGATTTTCCCTGAAGACCTATTACGAATATTGCATATTGCATCATATGCTACAATAAAGTAGACGTTCTAATGATGAGATTCGATTAATCTCAATTGTGTAAACGCTACCTAATGTAGGTTAATACCCAGAAATGCTTGCTTCGTCGTTCAATATTGTTTGCGACGTTGAAATAAATCGTGGACATACCTAGATATAGGTAGGTAATCGATAAATGGAGCACAGAATTGAAAATAATTATATAAATTCATGTAATCGTATTACAAATGGTGAGATATTAATTATGCGGTGAGACATTAATGATGCATAATATTTTGTTCTCACTGTATCATTTCTAATAACGACATTTACATTTAGTAATGTAAAAGTTCTTATATCAATAGCGGGCTCCGAGATTACGAAACTTGTTGAGTACGTTTTCATGCTCAAGCATAACTACTCTGAATTGAGAATTAAATCGTACTCAAAATATATTTATCTCCGGACTAGATCTTTCATAGTGTCAATGTCAAAGAAAAGTATTATTCGACATAATCTGATATTGAATGTAATGTGCCCTGAGTAGGTGACTTACATTCTTTCAATACATTTCAAACTAAAAGCTGTTTACAATTTAATACCTGGGAAAGTGAGACATGCTATCATGCATTGTAACTAACATCCTCTATTGTCCTCTAACCCATTCAGTACAATTCCGTGTGGAAGCTACACATGCATATCCATAGCAACAAGCGATACACTGGCCCCTAATTCATAAATACAATCAATATTTAATCCATGTTACGTTCTGTAAATTGTTATCTGGAATACTACCACGACGACCAATGACTAGACCGTCAGCATGTGCAATTAGTCACAGAACTACCAATTCCACCTGCTTAGTACACTTAGCATATTGATATGATCCTGGATTGGTAATGACTACGAATTCACGTACTAATTTGCAACATGATAGAATGCTGTGAATATCCAATGAAAACGTCATTACGATGCGAGTATCGTGTGTCTTGTGAATGGCCAGAGAACATGGTTTGTTTGGTAAGCTCGGGCAGTCAATGCACGTCACCAGGGAGCCATCACGACATACGTAGCTCACCGTTCCTATTATACATTGACCGCTTTGACCTCGACATTCGGACATTCCTCCAGGCCGTGAGAGTATCCATGAACCAGAATGCTTAGATTCGGTTTTGATTATCATGGTGATCATTGTGTTTCGGAAAGAAAAAACATCCAAGTAGGTACTTTTTTATAATGACTACGACAAGGATTTTCCCATTAGGGATATTTTTACGAGATATAAAATTGGTATAATAATTATATTTATAGCCCATGTGATATTCCACAAATTTGTTTTTCAAGAATAAGCATAATACTAAAAAAAAATAACAAAGGAACACGTATGTGTATTGTTGTCGTGAGTAGTTCTATGTGTACTAGCTAAATGACATTACGCACCCAGAGCTAACCACTCTGAAAGGGCATCCATTCCAACCAGGAATCTTTGAAGTTTGGCGTAATTATGCCTTTGATGTCCTCTGTAAACTCTTGCAGAAATAATTATACTTTAGCAGGTGGTACGGAATTGTTAAGAATGTAAAGAAAAGTAACTGTCACTCCCCGTCGTCATGTGTGGCTGGGTATTTAATAGTGACTGTCTAGAGTCGCATTCATTTGGACAGTCATCATCAAGGAGAGTGTGATTGGGCAATCCACCCTAACTAGGTAAGTTAATTTAATTACGATTATAGAAAATGATGCCAAGGTTCGGTAAAGACATATTTCTAAGATCTTACATACGTGGGGGGACGTAGGCCTACCGGATGTGATTGGTGTGTATTTTATGCCGCTCAGAACTAGCACTACTTCCGGTCAGACGAACAAGGTGGACTGGATACAACACGCTGAAGGCCCTTTTGGATGAACGAGCGGATAGAAATTACGGCGGGTTTTTTTATCCGTAGGCGTACCTATATTACTAGTACCTTTCCTTAAATTATCTCTATTTGTCCAATTGGTCTGGTTAGTATATCTATTTTTAATTTCAACATAGCTGTACGTTCCTTGAATGTGATACGCCGTCGAGTTCGCCTGAACGTCTCCCGGTAGATTCAACTTCCCCTCCTGAAATTATTCCACGCCTTCGTTTCAGATTCGCTCCGCGGACATGCCAAACTGATGATGAGCAAGGACAGCCGCTTATAGGAATTCCCCGACGTTTGCAAAGGATAGACCGCATGTCCAATCTACTACCACGAATACACTATTGACCTGACAAGAGCTTATAGCGCTCATACCTCCAGAGATTGTTCCAGGAACGGTACGCCTGGCTGAATGTAACGATCTGCCAACGATACCATTCTGCGTAATTGTGACTTACACGAATAATATCTCTAATTACTGTGAAGAAAATTGAACACGGTATTGGTTTCATGTGATAAAGAAACTAATATGGTTCTCGGAGACGGCTTAAGCAGGTTACATAGGCAACGAGTGATGAGATTTCACGAACACAGACATAAGTAAGGAAGGCGGAGGAATCTAGTGACGTGCTTTACGATTCGTCTTCTTAACTGTGGATTTAAGTCTATAAACAATTATGCAATAGACATTATATCCGACGTACTTTACGATTCGTCTTTTGATTGTGGATTTAATTACGTCTATAAAAATATACTGACGTACTTTTCTATTCGTTTTAAAGACCATGGATTTAAGTTGTTAAAGATCTCGGAACTTCAGATTCATCCAGTTTCAATAATGTGTTTAAACAGTTCTCGAAATTGACTGCTTGCGGACTAAAGGATACCCCTACGGCATTTCATCTTGTTGATTTCTCAGTAACAATCTGTGAAAATGGGATGTGCAGTTTCGACGAAGACGTTCCCTCAAGATAAAAAGTGCAACTGCAAGTGTCACAAGGCCGCTGCCTACGGGAAGACCATTAAAGGGAACACGAAAGATGATCCCAATGCGATTAAGGACGACCCCCGAATACCTCTCACTGGTCGACAGGTGTATCTTCTGATGCGCTCGTGGAAAGCAATAGGACGTAATATGGATGAAACGGGAATCAATATGTTTCTCGGGTATGTAGAATATGCGCCGTTTTGTTTTTATTAGATGATATTTATTTCGTCAGTGGCAGCTTATAATATTAGTGTTTAACGTTTTAAATAAATGAAAAATGTTAAATAATTAAATAGTCTATTTATAAAGCGCATGACGCTATGTTAATGTACCGGTATTCTCAAATGTCGTTAGCGATATCTCTCGATCCGTAAAATTAACACACAAATAAGATAATACGGATGGTTTAGATTGAAAATATTGAATGTTAAATAAAAAATAGTCTATTTTAAAAGCGTAAAATGCCATGCTAATGTACCGGTATGTTCAAATATCGTTATCGATATATTTTGATCCGTACCATTGACAACAAATGAGAGCTAATGGTTGAAAGTAGTTTTTTATTTTATTTGTTATTGTTCTGAATTCTGTTTGTATAATTACATTTCAGAAACGTCTAACAATTTTACGAACTTAATAATGAGTTTTCACGCACTTATCATACAAACTACCTTTCGATGTTAATTCTCAGATTCATTATATATAGTAAATATAATATATATAATAAAACTCATGCCGACTCCGTGGTGGAAAGCTTAGAGCGTTCGCCAGGAGTATGTGGGTCAAACCACGACCGCGTCATACCAAAAGACGTTAAAAGATTGGAGTATGCTTGAACATGTTCGTCATTGCTTATTTGTCCGAGGAACCGCAAATTTCACAAGCACATGCTAAAACTGAGTCTTTTACTGACATGTTGATATTTATGTGTACATCTGAAAATAAAATTCCTTTATTACGGAAAAATGTTTATTGGAGAAAGAACGGCAAGATTGGAGTTGTTGTACCCCAATCTCTCCAGATCAATGAGATAAATCCGTCCCAATTTGAGAGACCCGTCTACCGAAATCAGCTACGCTGAAAGGCGAGTGTAAAAGAAGACAACACACACGCACGCACACACATACACACATATATACACACACACAAACACACACACACAAACACACAAACAAACAAACACACACACACACACATACTCTCTGTTGTATGCGTGAAAATGTTCGTCGTTGTTTATTTGTCCGAGGAACCGCAAATTTCACAAGCACATGCTAAAACTGAGTCGTTTACTGACATGTTGATATTTATGTGTACATCTGAAAATAAAATTCCTTTATTACGAAAAACATATGTATTGGAGAAATAAACGGCAAGCTATCTTCCTGTCGTAGTGGTTTCCAGTTTGTATTAAGTTATAAGCTATTAATTAAGTGGTATAAGCTAAGTTAGTTTAATCATGAATAGAAATGTTTTTCTAATGATGCATGAAGAATATTTCAAAGCGCTAGAAAAGAGTTACACTTACTTCTAAAGAACATAATTATTAAGGTATTTATGTACTACAGAAGTTCAGAACATATAAAGGGAAATAGATAATATGCAAACGTCTGACTCCATTGTTGATGGTCCTAAAGTTAGGCCAGCTAATTTAGCGTACATTGAGTACATATTGACAATAGATCATTGTAATACAATTGACAATAGATCATAGTTCGATTAAATATAAAATTAATAACTAGTTGGATATGAAGAATCACTAGCTGGTCAAAGAAAACACTTGTAAAAAATCAAATGTATATAATTATGAAATCGTTTGGCCATTACGTTAAGTAGGTCAACACGGTCTGATACTTTTGAACATGGTTGGACGGTTGTTGCCTGAAATCAATAGCGTGTTCTGCTTTGTGCAAATGCACATCAACTTCCCTAGGGAAACTCCATGAAGTGCTATTTTAATTATTTAATCAACTTGTAGGATAACATTGACATCATAAGTAACTGGGTGGGCTTTCTCTTTATACCGGTTTGTTTATGAACACGTCCATACAAAAGGGGTCATGTTCCCAAAGCTATCGTATACGAAACACATTCGTTAAGTCTTAGTTCGTATAGGAAAATGTTACCCTTTTGGTATTATCAAATGTTCCTCCACGAAGACTTAACGATGTCGTTATGTATGCATACGACAGCTTCGGGTACCTGACCTGGTAAAAGAGAAATAGTGGTAAAAGAGAAATGAAATTGAATTGAATTGAACTGATAAGTCTTCGTGGAGGAACAGTTGATGATCCCGAAAGAGTAAAATGTTTCACAGCAATGGCTTGAGGATGCAGTTCCGTAAACGATAGCTTCGGGAACATGTCCCCATGTTGGTTATATCTCTGTAAAGTATACTTTCTTCTAATCAATAATCTTCTTTTTTTTCCTCTTTCTCAGTTTGTTTGATAAGAATGCCAACATGAAGTCGTTTTTCACGAGTATCAAGGAAAACGCCACAATCTCGGACATGCGCTCTGACACGGTGCTGGAGCAACACGTGCGCGGCGTCATGCTCACCATCGACGAGGCCATCATGTCATTAGACGACGCAGACTACGTTCTCGGACTGCTGGAAAACGTGGGCAAGACTCACCTGCGATTCCTCAACTTTGACCCTCAGATGTTCTTGGTAAGATTTATTAAAACTATTCTATGAGTGTCTACTAGACTACATTGGTGATATTCTATGGTCTCAGATTCGGTGACCTAGCTGGCCCAGAGATTTAGAAACTTTTCTGAGTACGTTTTTGTGCTCAACTCACGTGCTATGCTAAAAATAAAATATGACGTGTTATGAACAAAATTCTTGAGTTGAGTATGAAATCGTACTCAGAAAAGTTTAGTAATATCGGGGCCTGTTCTTACGTCAAAGATTAAATGTAATTATAATGGCTTGTGTTTCGAAGATGCCGACCGCCATGCATAAGAGATCGCCATGAGAGCACTATGGACTCACAGTAGATTTTAGAGCTTCGAGAAACGACACCCAGAGTATGTTTCCCTACTCTCTGTAGACATCCACTAATAAGAGATATTAACAGTGCATATAAAAACAACTAAATATCATTTAACATCAGATTACCACTACATTAAGCAACTATTTTAGAGCAGTATAACCATTTGCATTGATGCATGATTCAGGTGTTATTATATTAATATTGCTGATGTATTAGTTACATACGCGTTAATACCTGCAATGCAAGTAAATTACAATATTCTATTCGTTTCCAGCTGATCCGGGAACCATTCCTACTGTCCGCCAAGCTGACGTTGGGGGACCGCTACTCCGCACACATGGCGGACATCTACTACAAGGCCATCACGTTCATACTGACGACGCTAATCAAAGGATTCGATTACCCTGGTGAAACCAACGGAACGAAATCGACATTCGTCGCACCAGGATCCTAAGTCGGAATGCACGCGGTACTTATATGTACACGTGGAAGTCTTGGTGCAGTTGCCTAAGTTGGAACAAGTTTCTACATGAATTCAGTGCATGGACAAACTATTTATTTGTCTTGCGTATAAAACGCGGAACAGTGTTTCCATCTCCGCTACACGTGGACGCCTTGATGTAGTAGGAACAAGCGTTTCGACGTTACTTCCGTGTCCATATTGATGGACAGACTGTCTATTTCTCTGGCTTATTATACACAGAAGAGTGTTTCCATCTCCGCATTGTCTATATACGTGGAAGCCTTGAAGTAGTTGGAACGAGCGTTTTGACGTTATTTCAGTGTCCAGATGAATGGACAGACTGTATTTATCTTGCGTATTAATCACGGAACAGTGTTTCCATCTCCGCACTTCCTGTGCACGCGGAACAGTGTTTCCATCGTCGCTACACGTGTAAGCCTTGATGTAGTTGCTAAGTAGGACCAAGCGTTTCGACGTTCTTCAGTGACCTTATTGATGGACAGACTGTCTATTTGTCTGGCGTATCAAACGCGGAACATTGTTTCCATCGCCGCACATCCGCTACACGTGGAAGCCTTGATGTAGTTGGAGCAACAGTGTCTACGTTATTTCATTGTCCAGCTACATACTTCAGTTTCCAGTTATATGGACAGACCTGTGTATTATACATGATATACCAGTGTTTCCATCTCCGCACTGCATGTACATCTGGGACACTGACACGATATGAAGACGTGTTCATCCACTGAATACTCTGAAGATACCCTGAATACTGAATAGTAAAGGACAGCATACTGAGCTGTTACAGAATGTACACTGATTGTCTGACGGATGCACACAGATGGGGATTTTACTGGCATGTAACTACCATTACAGTGAACCGAATATATATATAATAATATATAACCCATGTTAACTGTATTTCCAAATAAGATGGGTCTTGATTATATGGACAGTGGACCAAGTGTGCGTGTTTCTGGTATGACTATCAGTGTTTCTGGTATGACCGCCAGTACCTTTGGTATGATTACCATTGTCTTTAGTATGACTACCAATGTCGCTCTGGTATGACCATCAGTGTCTCTGGTATGACAACCAGTGTTTCTAGTATGACTACTAATGTCGCTCTGGTATGACAATCAGTGAGTCTGGTATGACTATCAGTGTTTCTGGTATGAGTATCAGTGTTTCTGATATGATTATCAGTGTTTCTGGTGTGACTACCAGTATTTCTGGTGTGACTATCAGTGTTTGTGGTATGACTAAACGTGTCTCTGGTATGACTATCAGTGTTTCTGGTATGACTATCAGAATGATTCATCGAAAGATCGGGAAAGTGTTTCTACAGTATTTAAATAATGTTTTTGTTATTATTATTATTATTATTATTATTATTATTAATCTGTTTGCATTGTAAGATGTGTTCGTTTAGTTCATATTTTTTAGTCTAACGTTTAATTTCCGTAAGATCTAAGACATGATCTCAGCACGTTTGACATCGCGTTGAAAGTTAACAATTCCAATATGGCCACCAGAACAGCCTTCAATATACTTAGCAGTCTGATTAGACATCCATTGCAAAAAGATACGGATTTATTATTTCATTGTGTATTTTTTTTATAAAAGTAATGTGCTGTGCATTTTTATAATGTAAATATTATTATATTGTATACAAAAATAAAGTCGCATTGAGGGTCTAGAGCGCTCTAAATTTTACTCTGTTTATACATCTTATTGATACTATTGTCACCACTAATTGGAAGATTTCTTTTAATATGTAATTTCAAAGATTTTTACCGGATGATCTTAAAGGAAAGTGCAGCATCACAGCCCCAACTTCTTATATATTAGCATCTACATGTATTTCAAAATATTAATATTAACATTGTCTCAACTTTCAGCCACAAACATTAAATACAATATGTCAATAATATTGACAATACCTAACGTCATATTCAACTTATAAATGTTTTCATACTAGTAATATTACTATATATATTCAATTTCAAACTGCAGAATCTCAAACAAAAACGTGCCCAGTTTAATGACATATAATTCAAATATAGTTCCACATGATCATCGAACAATTATTGTATACATTTTAACGTGGCGTAATATTTCAACCATGAGTGGAAAACAAACCAAGTTTCATGACTGTATATATTTGAATCATTGTATCAAACGTGAACTACCGGAGCTTTCTTATTAGGGCTGCTCGATTACTCTCCCGGCGTACGCCGCTTTGCGCGCGCATAAATACGGGCTTTTTCGATTTTGTTGTCGGAGTACTCGGAGCACGAGGATTTCTAAATAGATCGCTGCGGATCGTTGGCGGAGTGTGTGGTGACTGGTAACGTCATGAATTTATCCGACAACGAGGATAAAACAATCGAAATCGGCACACCTTGCTGGGCAAGGCCAAAACAAGCGCAGGTATTGCATCCGCTTGACGTGAACAAATCTCGTTAAAATCAGATTCGTTCAAATCTTACGCTTACATATTTGGAGAGAAAGCAGAAATTCTGCATGTGGTATTGTATTTGGGAAAATGTTGCTTTCGATATTACACGGGTCTCGACTTAATTAAACAGAGATACCTACATACCGGAGAAAATACGATGAGGCGACAAACACACATTGGTGTTACTTTCTTGGAGGTGACAATATTTGGTGTGTATCGTGGATGTGAACTAGACTTGATTGAAAGCAACACGTACATTATGTATGTATGTAGTAGCTATGTATGAATACTTGTAACTGTATTATATTATAATATTATCAAATACAATTTGTTGTTGACGACACAATTCAAAATATTGTTATGTTGTTTTTTGGGTGGTAGAAATTAATGAAAGTATGGAGATGATAACATTATATATATATGTGTGTGTGTGTGTGTGTGTGTGTGTGTGTGTGTGTGTGTGTGTGTGTTGGTGTGTGGTTGTCGTTGAATGCACAATGTCTTTAGACCTTCATCTCTCGGATATATGTGGCGGTCTTGAACAGATTGGTAAAAGTGACCAGGAATTTACTCTAACGACCGTAGCGCAACGAGAGGCGTAATTCTATGTTAATGTGTGAGAGTTACGACTGGTAGCGTAACTATAGTTCTGTGGAGCTGTGGCCAAGAAATAGTTAAATGCAATGGTTGGCAAATTCAAGGAATTATCAACTTTTCTCTTGCATATGTTTCCATAAACAATGAAGTCTATCTATACAAGAGGTCACAGGTTACAAGAGGTCGTAGGTTACAAGAGGTCGTATATGTAATGGGTCCAGGTCAAAAGCCCCTTAGGTCAAAAGCCCCTCGGTCAAAAGACCCTAGGTAAAAAGCCCCTCAGGTCAAAAGCCCCTTAGGTCAAAAGCCCCCATATTGTGAAAGATGAACAAAAAACATTTTAAAACTTACTATATTTATTCAGTATGACGTTTTAGATCACAAGATTCAGTGAATATATAAAAAACAGTGATACAGTTTCAGTGAATATATAAACACTATGTTTACTCTCAAAAGAGTCCAGGTAACAGTCTTAATTCCATCGAATGCAATGTCCGATGCCAGCGAGGAATTCCTTGATTGTCTTCTCCTTGTCTTGGTAGGCTGTTGTTCATGTTCACTGGTGGGTTTTTTGTGAGTACATATAACCATTATGACATAGCTTAGAGCCACCCTTATTATTATTGATGACTTCCATGACCAGCTGATGACAGACAAGAGAGTAATGGTGAACATTTCTCCACCCCAGTTATATACAGTATGCATTTCCTCTGGCTTCTGTTAAATTGAGGGGCTTTTGACTGTTTTCTCATTAAGGGGGAGGGGGTTTTAACCGAGGGGCTTTTGACCTAGGGGCTTTTGACCGAGGGGCTTTTGACCTAAGGGGCTTTTGAGTGTATCCCAATATCCCATGATAACTGCATTGCCAAGGCACAGACAGCGCGCGTCAGAAAGGTAACTGGAAATATTTAGAATTTCTATTATGTTATTCATTTCTATGATAAAATATGCAGTAGACACGAGATAGAACTCTCAAGGCTCTACAATATAATGTTGTGGCCGAGGCGTCTACATATTTAATCGCTACTCATCTAATTTTGCTCAGGAGGTAGCTGTATTGCATTGGAAAGATAATACCGCTACTGTATATGATAAAACCTAATAGAGCATCGGACTGTATTTCAGGAATATAAGAAATGAAGACACCTCAATTGACGTTGCTGACGATCGCCATTTTGAAAACAATAATGGCCACCTCCTGGTATTCATTCCTGCAATATATCTGGTCGACTTGTGACTATTTGGGTAGTGTTTGTGACATTTTGACTAGATAGTCCAGTAATAGTGGAGAGTTCACACCTGCTGTCAATACAGAATCTATAATTGAATCCCGGTATCTTCCACTAATATAAACCGTCCACTGGAAACTAAGACAAATCAGGACACGTTGTCTAGATATCACCATGTGATTACCTTTAACAAGCCAGAGGCTTTCATTCTAGTTCAGTTACCTATCTACTACACTACGCGCCGTCCATTCTGGAAGTCCATGTACGTAGCTTGTGTTTACTTATTAAATTCGGTTAACAAATAACCTAAGTTAGTATATAGGAGAATTAACTGTGATGATGTGTGAATCATTTCTTGACCTATGCGTGACTGTGTATCTTTCCTGTCTGTCTTTCTGTCTATCTGTCTATCTGTCTGTCTGTCTGTGTGTCTCTCTCTCTCTCTCTCCCTACTCTGTCTGTCTGTCATTTCCCCTTCTCTCTCTCTTTATCTCCCTCTTTCTGTCTCTTTTCTCTCTCCCCCTCTCTCTCTCCCTCCTCTGTCTGTCTCTCTCCTCTCTCTCTCTCTCACCGTTTCCCTTCTCTCTTTCTCTCTCTCTCTCTCCTCTCTCTATACCTCACTCTCTCTCTCACTC
>JAUTBZ010152959.1:0-11555 GCA_032361785.1 Lepetodrilus galriftensis
CAAGCGCAATTAGTCTCAGATCGAAATTCGTTTGTCCATTATCCAGGTCTATCAGCTGTGATATTATGCCTTTAAACACTGGGATAAGCTGGAACATGGTTATAAATACAACTTAGGTTATCATATACATTTTTTTTAAATAAAGAGCAGCTATAAATACAGGTTGGATTCCAAAACAAAACAAGAATCATTGAAGAGATCAGTAACAATGAACACCAATTATAGACAGTGGATAACGTTCCCACTGGACCAGCCAACAGTTGAGACAAACTGAAAATAAAAAACAAAATACAAAAAAGTTCAATAATAATGTGAACATTTATATTGCGCTAAACTCCATGCTTCAAAAGCACGTTCATAGTGCTACATTATTACCCCAGTCAACGGATCTGTGCACTCCATTCCTTCTCAACTCCCTGGGGAGTATACAACCCAAGCTACCATTCAACTTCAAGGCGCTATATAATTGTATTCTAAAGGTAGGCCCGTGTTACATCATTTATGAAGTATGTTGAGTGCAGGTACACATTTTCAACATTTCCCGCGTTCCAGCTATACTTCGTCTACTAACGACTACCGTATAATCTCTATTTATATAACATGTTGGTTAGATAAGACAATACTAAGAAAAGGAGTTTTATTTTATTCCCCCATTCAATAAAGTATTTACCGAGATATCGGATCACATATAATGACGGTAACATTTGAAGGAACACTGAATATGCCATCACTTTGTATTATTTAAATTCACTTTAAATAATACTATTTTAAGGATTATTTTAGTAAGGCATATTACTTTTAGCAATTTGCCAATGGCATTCTTGATTGTTTTTTATTTTATCAATGCGTGAGTGATGGCAAGAACTTTTTTTTTTAGTTGTATGAGGTGGTTATATAATAGTGGAATAGTGGAATTAATGGTTAAATTGTTGAACGGTTGACATAATGAAACACGATAAAGGTTTCCAACAAGATACTCTACGTTTTCTAACATATTTCGTAACATGTTATGCATTTTTATTTTTTAAAGAACAACCTAATTTTCAACAAAACAAAACATACATATTTTCACTTCATTCAAATGTACATGTAACTGATTTGACAGTGGCAAGTAATCCTCAAATGTCAAAGTTCTAAACGGGTATACATTAAAACATACTTTATTCCAATAAATACTACACAATAAGTTAGGCATCTGCCAAAAAATACCAGTGTTCCTTCTAATTTTACCGTCAGTATATGTACATGTATTGGTGTATGGTTGTATGATGTATGTTCTTGTTACTCTGAGAGATAGAAATCAAGTTTACGGTAAACTAAACTAGTTTCTTTCCTTAGTTTCGTGGTATATCATATTATTACGACTTCTGCATGCTATCCAAATGCTGCACAAAAATGGGATCATGCAGAAGTACTCAATTGAGGTAAAATCTTAAGTTGTTTGCTAAAGTTTTCAATATTTCTTTTTACCTGGTACGTATTCTATACTATTCTGCAAGATATAACTCCTGACACTGTCAGACTGAGTTATGTTCCACAGAATGTTTGTAGCTAGGGCTATGACATTCATAGTTCAGTATACATGGTATACATGTACAATGAGTATAGTGAAATGACTCATAGTGCTACAATTGCCCCTTGGAACAGAACCACCTACAGTTCGAATCTGCTGTAGATGGCCAAACACTTTCTTCTTAGTGACCAGTTTCTGCAATATTTGGAAGCAGTCTTCTGGTAAATCTGGTGTATGTACTAGTATATAGTTTTCATCCTTCATTTGCTGGTTTCAGCCATACATTGTGGTTCTCATAGCACACATTTGTGGATGTTACAAAATAAAATAACAAAAATATAAAACAAATGGCATCCAAGTCTTTGATCAGAATTAGGCTTTACAGCTGCCATATATAAGATAACTGATATAATATTGTAATTGGCATAGAACCAGAAACAGTGAAATTAAATATTAAAGGTGTCTGTGTATACCCAGCATAGCATGTTAACTATCAGGGTCAGTCTCCTCGTTATTGTGTAATAGTCCCCGGGGTTAGATACATTAGTGCTAATTTAACAAATCAGCAGTGCTGTGTCAACCTGGCCCCAAGATTACGAAACCTTGAATACGATTTCATGCTCAAGATCAAAATCAAAATGTACATAACGTTTTATTAACAAAGTTTTGAGTTAAGCATGGAATTAAACTCAGAAAAGTTTTGTAATCTTGGGGCCTGATCTCAACTAGCCACAATGGGTCTTCTGGTCCGCTCATCTCTCCACACTTGCAGCAGAATTCCCTTTGACTGCTGTGCTCTTTTCTTGCCTTCACAAACTTTGCTTTGGCTACACCTCCTACAGAAATCCTGTAGACACTATTTATTATAACTACCAGCATGCACAGACGTGCACATGTACCCAGCATATTCATGGGTATACGTACTCACATATCTGTATACACTTTCCTCAGACATTCCCCATACACAATTCTTTGCCTACAATATACATTCTTACAAAGTCAAAGGTAGTTGGTTCTACCA
The DNA here is from genome assembly GCA_032361785.1 of Lepetodrilus galriftensis. NCBI lineage: Eukaryota > Metazoa > Mollusca > Gastropoda > Lepetellida > Lepetodrilidae > Lepetodrilus > Lepetodrilus galriftensis. Next base: position 2,535 of record JAUTBZ010152959.1, read on the forward strand.
AGGTGGCTCTACAGGTATGTCCACAGAAGGCTTTGAGTCATCAATGGAATATTTCCCAGGCAATATAAAAATACAGTGTTGTTTGGGTGCAGTCTGTGGGGTAGATCTTGTCACTAGTGAACCTAATAAAATAGAATAGTCATTAAGGATGTTCTATGCATCATGTCGCGCTTGAGTGTATCCGATTCATTGCCTTTCGTAGCTGTCTGTCAATATCTGGGACTTGAGAAAACCTGTTCCATTCACTCGTGTCTGTCCACATGCTTCTATCTGAATGCTCCCGTGAGAAACTCTCTCAGGCGTATCAATCAAACAGTTACAATAAGCTACAGTTATTTGGTGTGTGCATATGATATATAACAACAGACACAGCAAATTAACCCCCTCCCTGCTGGAAGCAACCAAAGAGCACTAATCCACTAAACCAGCAGTGAGAGGGTTAGCATTGCCATTAGGGGTTAAGTAGATCACTTGGCATTATGACTGGAAGCAATAAAAGCTGCTAGACTGTGCTTCAGCTGTATCACATTTCTAGCTAGAATAACTTACTAAATAGATTGATTGAATTAGTGTTTAATGTCCCTGCTGGAATATTTTACACATATGTGACAACTACTAAATAGATGCAAAATTGGTCTGAAATTGATATCCATTACCATTGAATGTCATTCTGAATGGGAATAAAAATGTTGCATCATCAACACATCTACAGTGAGTCTGTGAGTTAGTTATTATTTTATAATACAAAACACCGCCAGTATAAACCAGCTGTACTCATATCATCCAAGTAGACTATCCACAGAATATCTTACAAATAACATTTACATGAAAAGTATTTTAATATGTTCTTCCAATGCTGGTTCTTGTTAAAATATTTAATGTATGGACTTCAACATGTAAATCAATTGTATACATTAGCCATCAGACGAATATACAAGCAAAAACCTTAATGAAAAATCAAGCAACCTTATTCCTTGCAGCACTGTAAACAGAAAGGTTCCACAATACAACACGATTCTCACTAATGTTCACCATCATTAATGGCATCATTTCAAAAGCATCAATATCATATTTGTTGCATATTCACTTTAAAATTGACTGTATAATACACAGACAAATCAATATTTCCATCCAGACTGTCAACAGTGTTATAAAACTTTGTGTAACACGGAACCGGTGTATTAAAGTCAATGTGACCTTCCTAGGTCAGTTTCTTAATGTATGTAATGTCATCTAATCAATAGCAGGCACATGTGGTATTACGCAGTATATATCCCCTGGTCTGGATGTGCCGGTACATAACATCTGTATACAATCAATAGGAGACAGCTTCATGTCAATAGATATTGTATGATTATACCAAAACTAAGCAAACAGGACAAAGTACAGGTATGTTAAGAGAGAAAAACAGTAGTTTAAGTTTTGAAAATATACTGTTTTATGTCATAATATCAATCTGATTGACAAAACTTTTGTTAATATTATCACAGTGGATGGAATATAATTTATACTTTCTGCATCTTTTGACTGGGATATTGGGTCTCAACTTTCAAAAGAAGCATTCCAATTTATTTGTAAATTCACAAAATATTTTCATAGATTCAATTTATGTGTCTTATTTATACTCCAGTCCATAATAGGTCTACGTTTAAAAAAAATCCCCCTTTAATAATAATAGTTTCCAATGCAATTTTTAAAGTAACGTTGCCTGATAAAATAATCTGACAAAGTGCAGCACAAGCATGTTTAGAAGTACAATTTGCACTGGTTCTGTTACTGAACATTGGTTAATATGCCAATAATACAAAAAGAATTAGGAAAACAGCAAATTATTTCCACGACATACCTATCTAAGCTAACATAGTAATAATACCCAAGTACATGAAAATACTCGCGCCAATTAATTACCACTGTATTAATAATGCTAACTGTCAACACCCACTCCTAACAACGGCTGACGTGACAAATCCCATATTTGCGGTAGCCGACATTAAGTTAATAAAGGTTATCAACGGAACTCTTATTATCGCATTTTCTTTTTCTAGTTGACATGGATCTGTAATTCCAGACACCGGTGTTAACCACACGTGTGGTGCAGATGTTTCATACTCAGAATTAAATCAAAGCTTTCTTTGGAAATACTTTCTTCTTAACCAGCTGGTGCCCAGACATTTTTTTTCTCTCAATACGAAACATTTCATACATTGACTAATTTACAGATTGTTGGACATTTAGAGATTTGGGAAATCTAACAGCAATTTCATTGTTATTTTGTTGTATCCTCTTTGATCCGTGACAGTAATTTTGTCCTAAATGTGCAAAGTTAACAATAATAATAAGAACTAGCATTATAATATATTGTACAGACACAAGTGTGGGGAAAATCAATAATAACTAACATCTTCATCTATGAGTTAGCAGTAATTTGTAACACTGACATAAAATTAAAACTTGTATTGAACAATGTTAAATGATACAGAGGCCTATTCTCAAAATGTTCTTACAATCATACAACAATTTTAAAGATCTGTATAGGAAGGCCATGCAAATGTTATGCACATCGTAAGAAAATCGTAAGCATGTTTTGAGAATACGCCCCCAAATTGTTAAGTTGATATCAATTACAAATCACGAGACTACTGAGCATGTTAAGACACTGTCATGTCATTTTGTCAAATAACTACTGTGTTAATGACTTCAGATGTAGCATTAAACATCAGCCTTGCCCATAAAGGTCTCCTGGTCCAGCATTAGTCAAACAAGTGAAAGGACATTCTGCACAGACCCTCAATGCAATCATTGTACAGGGAAACCTAAGGTGAATGTCATGCAAGAAACAATACTCCAGTTATTTCAATAATGTCAAACTATTAATAAATTAATGTTGCATACCATTAGATTATATATCAGAATGTTCACCAAATGAAAAAAATATATATACAGTAATTTTGTTACTTGTAGCAGTGTCAGAATTACAAATGACATTGTAAGCAAGCATCTAATTATATGTATTAAAGTAGCTAGCCTTGACGTGAAATGCAACCACTTGCTTATTCATGACATTCAAGACTGACATATTGCTCACTGTCTGTAATGAATTTAAATGTATTCACGTGGGCAGGGCAGTGACCTGACATCTACGAAGCTATAAACATTTTACAGTCATTGATCTTATCGTTAATACATAGCTTGCATACCAGATATCAAATTATCCCAGCTCAAAACGTCCCTGGCACCAAATGTGCTAAACTGTCAACCCCAGGCTAGTTAGTGGTTAGTGTTTAGTGTTCAGTGTTTAGTGTCAGTCTTAATGCAAAGACCATTCAGAGCAGCAACTGTTTATAATATAAATGAAGGTCATATTGGCTATTATTGCCATGAATGAATATTGCAAGTGTTCCATCGATACAATGGTTAACAGTAAGACTGTGACACTGTAAATGTGCATATTATCAGCTACTGATATATCTATCTGCTTTGCAATTTTTCACTCTTATATGTATGTAGTACAAGGTAAGGATAATAATGGCATAAAATGATTGTGATTTGATAAACAGTATTTATAATGGATTAACTGTAGTTTTACAATGCTCAATGAATATTCACACATTTAATATTCTTAATATCGGAGGTGAGAGCAAGGTCAAAATAGAAACTACAGGCAGTAAATGAAAAAGAAAGAAATGAAAATGAAAGTAGAAACATATTTATATATAGAAGTACTAGTAGAAAAGGAAGCTAAAATAGAAATACTGGTAGAAATAGAAACAGAAAGTAAAATGGAAATCAAAGTAGAAAGTTATAATATATCAATACTAGTAGTACTAGTAGAAAAAGAAACAAATAGAAACACTGGTAGAAACAGAAACAGATTTAGTAAAATGGAAATGAAAGATTGGAAGTATAAACAGAAAAAATAATAACAGCAGAACTACGGTACCCATAGAAGTGCATTGTACAAACAAACAAAACAGGAAATTGAAAAAATATTTCCCTAAGCAACCATGATCGAATCTGCATGTGGCTCCAATAGCGAAGACATCAATTACTAAAATACTTCAAACTTTCCTAGGTGAACATGCAAGGTTTTCCGATGACATAATAATATGATTGATAATAAGAAATGTTCCGACATACTCGGACCAATACAAGTCAATGACTTCTGGTAGTGTTCAGTGACACGTGTGTTCAATGACACACAGGAAGTGGGTTATCAGGGATATTCCGTCACGAAGCCAATGTTTTACTGCTCCCCGCTGACAGCAGAACATGTAACTCACAGATAGCATGGACATAGATCTACACACACTTCCAATATAGCCCTATCAAACAGGCAGTATCACCTACAGTACATAAACATACAGCTTTACATTGGCTTCCTCATCACGGTTTCCGATTCTGACCGAGAGCTCACTGCTCATTATTGGAGAAGAAAACATCTATACCGGTAGCTTTAATCAGTTCTAGACCAGACAAAGTTGAAATATTTCATTCATAGTCATCAGTTTGTATTTTTGCAATGTTTTTCATAACAAATGAAATAATACACTAAGGGTTGAAATTGATATATTGCACAGATATAATACGACGTCATTTGATATAAAGTATATCAATATGAGTTGATAAATTTAGAACAAATCTGTGACAGGTCAAGGATTTTATGATTTTTGTAAATTTATTGATCTAAATTTCAGATTAATATATATGAGTTTGTCCAAATACTGGATCTGAGCTGAAAATATGATCCTTTCTGAGGTACAACAGCTATGAATGTATGCATCCATCATTATTATTTAATTGGCATCAAAACAAGGCAGTCAAAATATTCAGTCCATTGGTGTTTGGTAACTTGTTGACTTACACCAAATAATAAATCACCGAAGGATTGAAATATGATTCTAGATTACACTTCAATATGTTGTCTGTGTGTAACATAAATATATCGGTCATATTTTTATGCTAAACAAATATGCTCTACATGGGGAATGAAACGTAATTCAGATAATAATCAATGTAAATCGGGTTGATGTTGCTTGATATGTTTTTTTTTATATATACATGTATCAATAGAAATATTTTTACAAATCGACAATGACCAAATACACGACAATTTCTAGTGAGTATTTGGTACTTTACTGAAATTTGATGTTGGCTAACAGATGTAAAACTACTATTTAACAACAAATATAAACTACTTTCCATACAGATATATCTGTTTATCTTCATGTCAATCTTTATGAATGTCAAAACAAGGTCAGTTTTTTTATATTTATTAGATAGTCATAAGTTTTTGTAAAATAAAATTGAAATAAAAGAAACAGGTCAGAAAAACAAGCCACAAACAAGTGTCACCCGGGACATTTTTATTGGCATATACTGGCAATGTTTATATGCCACTTGTAAAAGATGGTATTATTCTGTTTGTTTTGGTCAGGATTACATGTTATTATAATCGCAATTTAATACAGGCAACTCAAAAACAGTTGACCAAAATACCTGAAGCTGTGCAAACATCCTGGATCATACTTATCTCTGTGATGTGTGTGTGTAACAACACCTGACTACAACATGAAGGTGCAAACAGGGACACAGCCAGGGTGATTCACTACCTCACCTATGTTCATACTAATTGTAAACAAGTGTCCTCCGTGCACGTACATGTATAACTACGCATCCTGCTATAACAACTATGTCCAGATGAATACTCATTAATGATAATTACGGAAACATTCCATTCCAAGTAACATATCTACTCATATACACACACACACACACAGACATACATACACACATATACCTAAACACACACACACAGAAAGTCAGACAAACAGACACATATACATAAACACACACATATACATAAACACACACATATACATACTCACACACACACACCACACACACACACACACCCACAAACAACAAATGCTAATGTCTTTTGAGATACTATTCAGAACCTAACAGTAGTTTGATAACAAATCATTTCATGTCAATGATATGAACTCCGTGGAGCCCTACTAAAACAGCTTGTTTATGAGTACAGGCGGGCTGGGTGGGATATTACAGACGTGACCACAGGCACACATGTCATTGATGTGGAAAGGAAGGAATCTGGAAGAGATCCAGAAGACCCATTCAGAACTGGTGGTGGTATTCACCAGTAAACAATACTCTGAACTTGGCGACACATCTTCAGTCAGGACAACAATGATGGTTCCTTCTACTGTAACATCATAGAATTACATAATAATGATGTCAGAAAATGTCATTCCACATTTACAGCCTAAAGTCTCAATAAAACATGTTCATCAATGCAATAACCATTTGTAGTGTTGACGGACAGCAGGTACAAAGTACTGCCTGGTCGTACCACCAGCGATACTTGTACTTCCGTGTACATATGGTATTTGCGCGCCTAATATGTGGTGTGTTGTCACAACTGGTACTACCGTATCATACTCTGTAATCATTGATTTTCATATCAAATAACATATATACTTATATCATTATCTACATAACATGCAATTGAAACATTATCTAACTGATTGATCTCTCTTAACGAACTGACACTGAAAAACAACGACGTCACATAAGCGATAAGCGACTCGCGTTTCACGATGATCAGATTCCCAGGTAGTACAGGTACGCATTCTGTAGAAGTAAACACAGATAAGAGGTAGATAGGAGTGGTCAGATGATCACGGTGGAGTCCATTACAGGTATTTATAGCAATGACAACGTGGTACATGGCCTACATTAAACATGTCAACTATGTGTACAGCAAGGTGATATATTAGTATCTTATTTATCAATCCTGATATTGAAATATGACCCATGGATGATTGAACGCAACGAGATGCAACAATCATGGGTGGACTACGTCATACCAACAGAACCTTGAAATTAAAAAAGATTGGGATTTCTTTTAATTAGTTATGGAATTATTCAATAGAAACATTTCTTCTTCAACTAAAATGATGAAACGACCAGCAACACTATTTATTGCATAAGTTGGGCAATCCTTGCAAACACAGAGACATACTATGCCCAAGTCTATTTAAGAACATCAACAAAGTTGTTTTTCTTCACAAACACAGAAAGGGAAAATATACAAATATAGCTTTACACTACAGACTGTTGGATCATCTTCCTTCGTACCACTTTTGTCCACTATACAAACTGAATCCGAATGAATGAAGTGAAAGTGTACGCATGACCTGTCCAGTGGTACGTACGTGTGCACTAGATAGTAGACGTGGAACTTCGTGACACGGCAAGACCGCTGTTCTATATCAATAAAATAACATGAGCATGTTACCCAGACTCCCACGCTATTGTAAAATACAATACAGCTGGAACTAGTTCAGAGGAATACAGCATCATAATCATACAGTACACGCCCACGCGACTTATATTTCAAATGCCGACAGAATTAGAAAAAATATCTACTGTGTACGTCTAACTAAAAGAATGTCTATGATATAGATTTACACCCTGTGTTGTATTGAATGGATTTGGCTAGTATGTTTGCCATCTCATTGATGTCGAGATGTAGACGTGTTGATCCACTGACCATGTAAAGGAATTCAATGCTATTACCATGTCAGAACCATGCTTACTTTTCTTTTAAGGCACAATGTATTACCATTGATTAGAACACCTTCATTACACCATCCATTACATATCTAATGGTTCAAACAATAAGTTAATTGTTATTTCACTCCAAATAGCCATAATCTTTCACTCTACATTGTGATTATTTTTTTAGTCACAAGTCCTGAAAATTGGAAACTATCAGGTACCAGTATGTAGGATTTCTCTGTGGCACAATTCATCAAGTGTAGGCAGCCAGAATCAACTCGAATAAACATTGGGCACCAATGTAACACGACCACATCGATGACGGTATTAAAACCTCAATGGTGTAATGTGAGTACTATGCGACATTACTTACAGAACTATATGATAATTAAAACAAAAATGTCAACAGAGACAATCCCAACCAAACTATTTCTAATTATCACATCCAAAGTGAAATGTAGATAAGGAGATTTACACGGCTAAAATGTGTGTGACTGAGTCAGATCTGACACAGGATGGAAGGAAGGTGTTGTTTGCTAAGAAAACTCAGGATCATTATCAAGAAGTTCCTGTCAACTGTTGTCTCACACAAACATGTACCAATGTCACACTCATTTTTAAGAAGGTTCAATTTGTGTGAACTATTAGAAGATGTTGCTAGTAACAAATAATGCCCAGGTGATAATATTATTATATCAATTTAATTATATTCTAGTCATAATCACTTATACTACAAGGCACTTCAAGGCAAGAAGTTTATAGTATACATGTAGGTACTATAATTCCAATGATTTTTTAAGCCTATAAACTCAGGAAAGCAATTAATTCAGCAAGAAAATCAAACACTATGATTTAATATTGATATACATGGCATGACTTCATTCAGATCAAGCTAATGATCATAAAAGAATCCCATCTCCAGATATACAGCACAATCATTCATACAAGTATTAATAGTAGGAAGAATATTGTATTCCAAAGAGATTCCACAACAAATTCCATAATCATATTATAAACAAATTATACTTCCATTGAACACAACATATAATCCTTAGTGGAATCCACAGCCACTGTTTTAGTGATGTCCTAGTGTACTGTGGTACTAACTAGTACATGTCACCATATCCTAGACTACTATTCGTGATCATGTTTAAGCCCGAGCCATCTCGGCCTCAGTCTGCGACATCAACACTATACAAGGATGCAGGTTGTCTCGCAGCCAGGACATTGCTTACAAACAAAGCCGCTGAATGTGCAGATCTGTGGTACCATACAGCCCCACCACATCTGCCATACCACGCAGGTATGTTATCACAATCAGCCACAGAAGAAGATCCCCAGCACTGGCAAGAGAAGATCCCCAGCATTGGCGGGGTTTGCAGTGATCTCTCCCCAGCATTGCCGGGGTGGGGGGAGGGGGGGGGGGGGGGCATCTGCAGC
>JAUTBZ010152970.1:0-11554 GCA_032361785.1 Lepetodrilus galriftensis
TAAGTGTTAGAAACCCACACCATCTCTCTCTCTCTCTCTCTCTCTCTCTCACACACACACACACACACACACACAACACACACACACACACGCACACACACACGCGCGCACACACACACACGCACACGCACACACACACACACACACACACACACACAAACACACACACACAAACACACACACATGACTGCATGCAGGCATTACATCGCAGGGCATATGCACCACGATGCATGTCAAACGAAGTCTCAGGTTCGAGCCTCGCCTCCGTGAAGGTTGGGTATAACAGGTCAAGGAATGCAGAAAACGAGGAAGCCATGATTTCGCGGTGTTTAGCGCACCTGTTTCCACGGAGTCTGTGGGACACCCTGTGGGGAACTGTCGGAGAGATGGAGGAGCGAGCCCTACTAATCACCCGGAATGATAAAGACTGCTCATGGCGCACTGGCAACGTGTTAGAAACAGATCTCTGCAGGAATACCGCTGGAATAGACATTGAGACGGAACTCGATCTGTAAACACCGTGGAGAAAGGTTGACATCAAGGTGGAACATCCCATTTTTCATTGGCTTCAATGGAACGAAATATTTTCTGAACAATAACTATACGTCCTAGCATATGATTATGTAAATGCTTACCGTGATAAGAATGCACATGATACGCTGATTAAAAGAAAATCATCTTTTTTAAAGACTATTCATTATTGTTCGTGATTATAGGTATTGTATACATGCATGGGTGTTAATGATGTCAATTATTTTGTTGATAATGGTAAATAGTGTGCTCGTGATGTCAGTTCTGATGTGTACAACTTTGGTGCAGAGGCTGGGGGTTTGCAAGAAGCAATTGTGTGCATCATGAGATACCAAGAAAATATACGGACTAAGTATATGGTAAACTTGAATTTTCATCTTCTATAGAAACCGTCTCTCTAACAAGCAATTTGTCATTCTATAGCATACTCATAGATATTATCAATATGATTCCACCAACTGTAGAACATAACATATTCGTACGATGTATTGAGGACAAATATTGAAATAATATCCAGGACAAGTCGTTTTCATTAAGCAACACTATCAAGAAAAGGCCTGTGAACTTGCATACCACCTTTTCCAATTTGGTACGGGTATACTGTCTGAAAAGTACTTTTTGTCGAAAGATGACGGTCGAGCTTCGATTTGAAGACTTTCTGGGATGCGGAGTGTAAGGGAGGTTGTTCCATGCTATTGCAGATGTATAGGGAAAGGACTTCTCGCCGTATCTTCCAGTACACACGTTAAGGAATTCCGAGGAGATTATGACGTTAATTGGTATCTGACTGACCTTGATGGTGTGTGGACGTGAAGTAATTCACACAGATATCAGCTTTGGCACTGATACGCCAGCCGCAGCATTTTAAATTTGATTATATATGTAATTGAAAGCCAGTGCAAGTTTTGACGATTTGGTGAAATTCTGTCATTCTTTTTTTTTTAAATAATTCACAATTGGTGAAATTCTGCCCGCTGGCCCAACCATTTCTCCCAATGCTAAAGGTATCCTAAGGGCCAGTAGAAATTCATATTTTTTGTAAACATTTATTATTTGTATCATTATTCGGGCCAGTAGGTTTCCAGCGGTAATTTCGAACACTGATTACGACATATGCGTATAATGGACTTCATGTATAACGGACAAAAATAGCTGGTCCCAATGAGTATGTTATATGCTAGGTCTACTGTACATCTTAAAAGACAAACAAAAAGCAACACGGCATGCAGGCATGCAAGGCTCAAACTTCACAAGGCTGAAAACAACCCTTCGTGGGTATGTAGACAAGCTCTATTTTGAACACTGCACATTGTTAGTATTACTTTATTATTTGTCTACGAAATTGTTTTTTTCAACCAGCTACTTATCCTCTCCATGTACCACTAGATATCAATATTTTAATATTTAATGGACGTGTTTGACAGGGCCAATACACACTTTATACCAATATAAATATTTGCATACAGATGATATTGACACAGTTAATTATTTTCACAAAAATATACAATTGCCACTAGGCCTAAATGCTGCTCAGAAATCCTACAAATGTATTCTGGTACCCTACAGAAATACCTATCGGGTATATAAAAAGGAACAGCAATGTATATGTGCCATATATTTGTTTTGTACAGAAAGTGGTCTGAAAAGATCTGTCGGAGCGACAACAATGACATTAGTTGTTCAATGGGTGATTGATCCATTGATTTTCAACCAGGAATGCTGCTGTTGTATTTTCTCTCCGCATGCGATAGTGTGTACCTCAGTGAGCTGCAGGGGTGTATGTTTCACGGTACTGTCTTTTACGGCCGTTGTGTAATCGACAAACAGCCGAACCAAAGTCTGGAAATAGCATGTCCCAGCTAGTTGGACCTTGTAATTATGTTATTTTTACGAGCGGTGTTATCGAAGCATTTGAAGCCTGCAGAATTGCCCCTCCACCCTTATACTGATGGAAGTAAATACCAGATCACTTTAGAGATAGTGACAACTACTTTGTCAATATAGAGGTATTGATATGGCTCGGTTTTTTCCGGTTGATATTTTTAGTTTTTGTTTTGAAAATTGAGAAGTTTGACTGATGATAACAAAGTGAAACATTGCTCACCTATACTTGAATAAGCATGAGTTACTTCCTATTGTAAACATTACCCAACCAGGAAAAGTGCTGATTTGTTTATAAAACAAATTGTTTTGAGAATATTTAATAACTGTTCATATTGTAATACTAGTATCATCATTCAGGGTTCACAATTAACACTCGCCCGGGCCATTTCTCCCACTGCTAAAGATATCCTAAGGGGAAGTAGGAATTCATGCATGTCTTTTGTAAACATTTGTTATTTGTATCATTATTCTGGCAAGTATGTTTTAAAGTTAGTTATTATCCATATAATTTATTTTTATTTTCTATGAATCAAGATTCTAATTGAGTCATCATTAGCAGATATAATATAGGCTCACATTGTCGTAATTATGGAAAATTTGCATAAAACCAAACTACTATTACCCTGTTCTATCAGGAAGTGTATGCATGTAAAAAAGTTAATTAACCCACTCATTGCTGAAGGCAACCGGAGATGCCTTATGAGCAGTAACTGCCAAATTCAGCAGGGAGGGGGTTAAATCAATTGTTGGGTTTACATAGATATAATTATTATATTATTTGCTCTGTGACCTAGTTTTCCTTCATATCTGTGTCGTGTCGACCTCTTCTGAAGATTAAGAGAAACATGAAATATCTTCTATTTTAGTCACAATGATCTCGGGTAATTAATAAATCCATCAGTCTCAGAAAAAATAATCCAGTGTCGCCCGCCCATACACGCTGCCTCACTTTCTATTCATGTTCATGTACAACTCATCCTTCCATTAAGGAAAGATTAGCGACTCTATCACAGCGGTTGTTATTACTTGTGGACATCGGCCGAGCTGGATTAGAGCCGCCGCCAAGACGGAAGCGTGTTAATCGATGCGATTGAAGTACATGAATATATATATATATATATATATATATAAAAATATTTATTTATAGCACTAGATGATACAGACTCTTCAACTAGACCAGATCAATGATGAAGGCTGATCTGTTGTCACGCCTACTTGCTTGTGAAAGGTCCACCTACAGGGGCCATATTGGAACACTGTCCAGCAAACTTTGTATCGATGATCTAAGGAAATATTTTATTTCAACAGTGTATTACTACTATTACATTTCCAGTTAGTTTTTCATAGTCATGATATTTTGTGAATAATGGCCTGTCAAGTGCCTGTGTAGAGTGGCAATGCGGATGTCATCCTTGGTCTGTCAGTACCAGCCGGTGCTCGCAGGTTTACTGCAACATTCAGCGCTATTAATGTTGCAGCTTTCCTCCTAGTCTAAATTGACAAGTCGTGATATTAGTGAAAGAATCTAGAAAGTGACTCTAAACCCTAATTTGATAATTTGGCTAATCCATGTTGTGCAATGTATGAGTAGATCCAGGCTAAATGGTGACATTTAGATGCTTTTATTCTGGTTAATAATACGTATGTGATGACAATGGTGGAAATTGATAGACATAAAAGACCACTCATCATTTTGGATTAATCAATCTATTTCTAATCATACACAAAAACAACTGAGGAATAGTCATGATGACCTTGTATGATGCAACGAAAACATAATAGCAAAGAAACTATTTTCTAAAAGCTGATTCAGTCATTCCAATACCTTTTTCAATGCTGAAGTATGTTACAGAATGCACTCTGTTTTTACCGTTTACCGTAATTGATTTCGTTGGTGCATTAAGGTAAATTTAATGGCAAGTTCATACACCATTTGTGGGGATGTATATTTAATGTTGAGGATTATGTCAGCCGGTTCATGTCACTGTATGGTTCATCTCCATTGTTCCAGAAGGTTGCTGTAATATTATAGCTCGGTGCATAGCCAATGTAGCATGCACGGTCCGACACTTAAGGATTGTCTGCCTGCACAGGACAGGTATTATTATCCACAGGCAGACAAGTGAAATATCACAGATTAACAAGCCCTTTACCTACAGGGCAAGTACATGTCTCACAAGGCCAGGTGCCTCCACAAGTTAACATAGAGTCCCGGAATGGCATACATTGTGTTCATGGTGAATGCCACAAGATTGTAGCCAATGAAACTGACCACAAAAATCATGGCAGTCTTTCAAGCATAGTTGCTGTGTCCCGGCCTGCCTTTCATGAAAGCGTTGTTTTGTAGACCAAGCCTAAATCTTGATATATGCCATGCTTTTCCTATTATAATAATAATAATAATAATATTATTAATAATAATAATAATATTTAACAATAATATTTAATAATAATAATCAATAATAATAATAATAATAACAACAATAATAATAATAATATTGATACTTATCATTGACCAAATCCATACTTCCAACTCGCTCCCTGAATATGCTAATATAATAGTGTCTGCAAAACAAGACGTTTTACTAGTAATTAGAGGGTAGGTTGAATTCATCCTGACACCATCTTATCATCAGGATATGCCCATATTGGTAAGATTCTGTTGCCCACCATAAACCAAGACATTCTGGAATTAGACAGAGATATATCTTGTGTCCATTGTATTTTCATATCCCATTTAATTTTGCAGTTTTGAATGTCCTTATTTCTCATTGCAGGTTGGAGTTTGTTTTCGATTATTAGCCAATTATATGTTAATTTTAGTTTCTATGTATGGTACCTTAATTTGTTTCAATTATTTCTGCAGATCTGGAAATCCCCGAGCACAGCTACCTAGTGACCTGTACATATGGACGATCCTCGGGGAAACAGACCAAGAGAAATCCATGACTGCATTCATCATTAACAGACTTCATTAGCTATTTAGTGAGGGCTGCGACAGCGAAAGGGTTTGAAAATTGGACAAGGAAAACGAACCCTGAGGACATTTGCATCGACAAAGACTTTGAAGAGAGAATGATATGTTCGACAAGATGTGACACTTTGCCAAAATTGAGAAACTCAAGGTGGGGATGTGTGTACAGTATGTTGAAGAATATCCAGCCATTATATCTATCACCACATGACCACTTACGTCGGTCACGCAAATTAGGTTAACTCTTGCCGTGTATTACTTTTTTTTTGCATAATGGATGGCTACCCTGCTTGTGTGTTAACAATATCAATGGAGTCGAACATCCTTAGAGGCCATTGAAACGTCTGCTAATCTCCTTAAGTGGACCATTGTCTATGGACATGATGGAATCCGTCCGTGTTTCGTTAGTTTGGAGTGTGTTGCACACTGAGTTACCTCAACACCCAGTTCAGTATTGCCCATTAGCCATTATACCTGGCGACATTGTCCAGACTATTGATCCATCTCTCGCCACCCGCAGTCAATACACACCTGAGTACAGAACCCAGTCGCTGCTGCGTCTCGTACCGACAGACGCCACTCAACGCCACAGACTTCTGTGAAGCCAATATGTCATAGCAGTCCATGAGCCCGGCCATGACTTTGACTACCAAATAGAAGGACTAAATGTCACTATGATTTTTAGATAGACCGATGCCTAGTGAGTATGAATCAGGTGATGGACATTTCAGATACCCCCAAAAAGGTATTTAGCTAGGCATCTGAAATGTCCATTTTTTGGTAGTCATTTTCAATCTGGCTCATGGACTATAGTTTTTGCCTGGATATTGCATTTGTGAATATAACTGTTTATGTATTATTATTATTTAAATTTTTTTAAATATATATATTTTAAAATTATTATTATTATTATTTAATATTATTATTATTACATCTGACGAGCGCGTCTAAAATGAAGCCAGACTTTATAGAATGTCTTTAAGCGTAATTAAGAGAAGAATTGTGTAGATAGTCTCGGTGACAGGGTATGAAATCGATATTATGTTTGCATCCAGTGTTTTGTGCGAGTTGTACGAAGAATAAGTATCAATGTTTAAAATTAAATTGTGAAGAAACAATTGTAAATAAGATCAATTACCCGGTAAAAATAGATGCTATGTTTGTCTGTGAAAATGAAAGCAGACAAAAAGACCGATTTTACATGTTTTAGTTTAGATCAATATGTTCACTTCTATTATTGGGAAGGTCTCAGAAAGATTACTACAACATATTGACAACCATTTTGGAGGTTTTCCAAGATTAATAAAATGTAAATTTGTTAAATAGATTAGCTATGTGTACCTCTAAGGTGGCCGTAACTACATCTATGTAATAGTTCAATTAATAATGACTTGACAAAAAACATAACATACATTGGAGAAAGCATTTTACGCATGTAGATCATCACCTTCCAAATAATAAAAGGGGGATATGTCAATATGGTTTGTCATAACCAATAGGGCATGCTATTGGAAAAGTGCCAATGGTGACATAAGTGTCTATAAATTAAAGGCAATATCCTCAGATATGAAGCAATGTTAGGCCGTATAATAGTTATATGAATCCCTGGTTTACGGACTTGCGGACCCGATTTCTTTCCACTTTGGAAAATGAAAATAATAATTTGTATTATTATTTATTATAACGTATACTAGCCTTTTGAACATTATAATAATAAATGGTGAAGGAACTAGTCGTATAAACCATCATTGGACATGATGAACAAAAACAGTCGAAGCTAAATTGATTACTTTGTATAACAAAAGTCTAATTAATATCAATTTCTGTTATTTACAAGTAGTACTTTAAAAATAATTGTACATTTAAAACTGAACTATTTATGTATTTATAACAATTATTGATGATTGTATTTTATGTCAACCAACCATTCATAATCTCCATCTATTTTTAGTTTTAATTGGACCTGACCAACTGGCCAAACTATTAAATTATATTTATTTATATTTTCGACCGCCACAGCCAAAATATTATCAAAGAAAAATCTGTAAACCAGGGAATCAAATTACTATGGCCTTCATAGGTCATTGCGACCCACAACTATGGTATATTGATATTAACAATGAACATGGATATTGTCTGTTATACCTACACTGGTGTGTATTTCTCTGTACCCACCAAAAGCGCTGCATAATGTATTGTGTGTATATATTAAATATATTAAATATACACACAGCTGAATGAGATTACAAATCATGCATAATTTAGAGCATTAATCAAAGTGCATCCATGCAGCGTGGCAAGGCTGTTAATTGTTTGCTCTCGTCTTATTTCATCATGTTTCATATGAAGGTGAGAATCTCAAATGTGCCAATGTTTATCCATCACGTGTAACAATCAGTATACTCTACCATTCTGCTATACCGTTATTTCCCATGTATAATGCGCTTTTTAATTTTTATTTTTTTAATTTTTTTAAAATTGGGGTTTGGAGTCACTTTCTAGATTATTTCACTAATATCATGACTTGTCAGTTTAGGGCAGGAGGAAACCCCATAACATCTGTAGCGTTGAATGTTGCAGTAAACCTGTGAGCACCAGCTGGTACTGACAAGACCAAGGACGATAACTGTATTGCCACTCTACAGACGGCGCATCCTATTAATATCACGTCAGAAATATACAGTTCGCAAACATTGATGTCGGGCTCCCGGGGCCAGATTTGAACCTGGAACCTTTGGCTCCCAAGTCCAATGTTTCACCACTGCGCCACCACTCGCCCCTCTCTGCTAGTATGCATATATCCAAAGACGGAGACTGACCAACATGTAACAATAAAATAGAATAGCTTGTCCAGATAAATATAAAGAATGCAATGAGTGGAATAGTATGCTGTTGGTTACACATGATAATATTTATCATCATCCTGACCATTATGAAATTGAATATTAATTTATTATTAATTATCCCTCTCCTTGCTGAAGGCAGCCAGAGATGTCATAAGAACAGTAGTATATGTGCCTAATCCAGCAGGGGTTAATGAGATCATATGGTTGATTTTTTAAAATAAAATTAAGACAGATCATGTCATGTATTATGTATAATTAATTGATAGATAATAATATGAATAATTAGATAGATAGATTGAAATGAAACAAAATAAAAAAAATGAAACAAAATAGATAGATGAATGTTAGGCAAATTAGATAAAATATTCATTTTTGTAATGTATTATAGTCGTTTAGTTGTACATTCTATACAGCTACCATACTTGCATTCCGATCCAATTCCACACCATTCCTTAGAACTGTTGGTCATTGCATAATCATCCGTCCAGTAGGAAATTACCAATAGCTTCAGAGAATGACTATGTTGATTGGTTGTCTGGAACCAATCAGAAGGCATTTTTTTTTGCTGCATTCCTTAATTGCCTATTGTAATGAAACAATAATAATTCCTACATAATCCAAGAAAATTAAAATTGATCATGGAAAACTCAGGTAATTTAATTTATAGTTTGTTGGACTACTATGTGAATTGAATAGGTTAATTTCTACTCATAGACCAGCACTATGTTTATATTGTATATTTATATCATTATAATTACGCAGTAGCTTGATGTTTTCTTGTGCAATAATTGATATACTCAATAAAATTACTGAAGGGCCAATATGGCATTTTTGGACATATAAATTTAGATTTCTATTATTTTGATAACAATGAATTTCCAAATGTAATCTTCTAAGTATTCTTCAACTTGCATATGCATTGGAAGAACATTGGCACCAGATTCCTCAAGTGGAGTTCTGAAGTTTGGTAAAAAGTATACACCCTAAAATATCTTCCAGCCCGTAATATATATTATTCACTACAAGTGGTTCTGCAGAAATCAGAAATTATGCCTATTAAAATTACAGAATTTGAGCATTTAGCCACAAAGTAAATCAATTCTGAAATCATTCCTTTAAATAAATGTGATAATATTTTATGTACAGATATTTTATCACGTTTGTTTATAGACATAACGGTAACTTCCAATTTCTATGGTTTTAAGTTTTTGGTTAACAATAACTGTACTAAACAAGTTTGATGAATTCTTGTTTTAATACTGGTATATCGGAAACATTCAATTATCATGTTTGAATTACTAGTATTCCAATTAATACAGATTTACGTTTGTATTTGTTTATTAATTTCATACATTTGTATTTGTTTATTAATTTCATCTTCAGAAAAAAAATAAAAATCATATTTTGTATCTTTAGAGATACTCTATAATACAAAATAGCTGTGTTACATTCATTATACCAATGCATTTTTGCTAACTACCGTATCTTAGAATTTGAATATTTAAAAAATATTTATTAACAATTGTTTTATTTATCCTACAATTTTATTTTCAAAAGATTTTAAAAAATATTATGATATAGTTTGTGCTTTCATTCATTTTGAAATGGTTGTTTTGTACATGTTTATTTTTCAATTGAAACAACTAAATAATTTGTTGTATTCACGCAATCAAATAATTAACACGGCTAGCATTCACCGACACATAACTGTGACACCTACTTTTGTAGTATTGAATACTAGTATTCTGTATATTAGCACATGTTTCCATATTTTCATTTTAAAAGTTTGCAATAAATTTCAGGACATAATACTTTTCATTTTCAATTTTGCAATATTCCTACTACTTAAATTAGAATACCGGTAGTAAAAAACGCAATTTGTATTAATGATTTCTTCATGCAATGTTTTGGTACACTATATATAGTGTGATGTTATGATCATCTGCAAGCTGTCATTAATTTGTATTCTCAGTGTGATAGTCCTGTTGAAAGGTATTAATGAACGTTTTGTAAATAGTGTAATTTGATTGTGTTTTTCGTTGTTATTAGACAAGTTCATGTTCCGAGAACATGGAGCAGTGATGTTTAATGTTTGCCGTTTTATTGTGTGTCCAGTGGCAAAAAAAATAAGATTCAAAATATTTTGTACACTGAAGAATCTTTAAAGAGAGTTTTTGAAATATGTTCATCTTTGTTGTTGATTGTTTGAATGGTGATGTGCTGAAAAATACCTGTTCTTATCTTGCAATACCAGTATCATTACAGGGATGGAACAGATAATTGTGACTTCGGCGCAACACAAGCTTCGGGGTCCTAACCACGTCCAGGACAAATAAATCGACTCCTGGACAAATAAATTGGCAGATTTCCATGAAAAATAGCTCCCGATCTTAGCCATTTAACCCTCTCCCTGCTGGATTAGTCACTGTTCTTTAGGGTATCCCTGGTTGCTGTCAGCATGGTGAGGGTTAAACATATGCTATGTTAAAGGTATCTATGGGACATCCTGAAAATTAAAGATGTGACTACCATTAACATTGGGCCTATGGAGGACCCCCTTATTATTTTTTGAATTTCTAACACTGATCTTTCGTAATCTCTGATAGATATGTAGCCACGTGTAATACGGTATAAAATGATCCTACTGGTCATGGTCACCAGGATTGTCATTTTTGGTAGTGGGTTAAACTCACAATCCAGGCAACTTGGGTTTGAATCCATAGCTCTTCATGTTTTAATTTTAATTTTAATTTTAATTAAAACTGAAAATACTATGACAGGATCAATACAACATACCGGTAGTGGATAGTGGATACTACACACATTTAAGAAATAACTCTTCCAAAAACAGGAATACAAATTTTCTTTCCAGTATATATGTCATTGCAAATGGGCGAGATTCCTGCAGCAACTCCATAATCACTCACTCCAGAATATGTGTTCCACGACTTTCCAACCTCATAAATTTCATATGGTTTATAAGACTAGAGACAATTTATGAAGATAGAGATTGTTCACATAAGATTCAACAGTAACATAACATTTTGAATGTCAATTTCGTTATATGAAAGTTATATTAGTAAAGAAAACTATGCAAGTAATACACCTACGTAAGTGATTTGATGGACCCTGAACACTAGTTATATGAAGATTTTATGTAAGCTTCATGTGAACAGATTGTTATTAGATAAACTACCATGCACCATAGAAACAGTTCAATATAGGGTAGTGCTCCTTTCTAATGTCCGGGACATGTGCGGTTAGAAAGGAGCAACACCGCGCAGTGTACTTTCTGTCCGGGACATGTACCAGCGAAATA
>JAUTBZ010152981.1:0-11552 GCA_032361785.1 Lepetodrilus galriftensis
CACATGACGTTTTATGAACAAAATCCTGAGTCGAGTATGGAGTCGTACTCAGGAAAGTTTCGTAATCTCGGGGCCTGCTCTAATGTTCACATAGTGGCATAGTATACTGCTGCAATAGCGTGGATGATCAGCCCTAGTATTAATTCAGGCCTTTTCTTGTGGGTTCATCGATGAGTTAAACGTCGAAGGACATTGACTCGAATACATTACCATTCAACCAAAAGTGCATTTTTTTTCTGTCGAATGTACAAGTCTTGCTGATTAATTGGCACGTCATATTCCCGAATCTGTTTTTCCACGTGATCAGTTTCTCGGTCGGATTCATGTCTGACCAAACTTGTACAGTCCTGGCCTATTTCAGAAGGTTACGCCGACGTCGATTTGTTAACGTGACTTCACGGTGGAGAAGATAGGCTCGGACATATTCTTCTCGTAGTTGTTTGTACAGGGTTTGCCCATTAGCATTTTTAAATGACGCCGTTGAAGCTGATGACGTCACTGTCATGCTGAATGTTCGTAGGTAAAGAAGCCGAAAATACTGGCCCTCACTAACCGTTGTATCACACGGTCTTCCTGCTGTAGGCCTATCTGATACATTTTCAGTTTAACGGAATGGCTGCATCTATACTATAGTTCAATGTTTTTTCTCATGAAAACAAATATTCTTGCAATATGGGTATGCGTCGTACCAAACTAGGCCAATTTAACGACTCGCTCACTCTACATTGTTGATATTCTTGGCATTTTATTTCGTGAATGTAATTATTGAATGAATAACCTTTGCATTTGACCGAACATTCTAATATTTGGGTACGTAAATATATTTGGTAAATTCGTTTTCTTCAAAAAGTTGATTTGCATGAACTTTTGTGGCATACCATATGGTACCGTTTGATTTTAGGACCTGATCACAAGTGGATGTGATTGCGGAGTACTAAAAACGTTACTTGGCTTTATACTGTTAGCGTTTGGATATCAATACAACTATTTTTAAATTGGATACTTTCTTTTGGACGTCAGTATACTAGTATACATCTTCCCGGATCTGAAACTTTAAAAAAAAAAATTTTTTTTTTTTAATTCACACAAAAGTCAATACATTGCATATTAGCAAACCGGATCTAAAATACGACCATTCGGCGCTGAAATATCTAGATTTTAATTTTCATCTAGGTATATGGTTCTCATTTAGTGTTGGTTGTATAATTGTGTCCGGTAGTTTCAGGTAACAACAGGTAAATTGGATGGAGAAGCTAGTGTATATAAACAGACGCCCGTCTTGTCACTGCAGACTCCAGCGTGAAGGAACTCCTAACAGGTAAGTTTGATATTGTTAAAACAAATTTTACTGTGTGTTGTAACTAATGTTTTTAATGGAAATTTAGACATGCCGTGGTAAATTGTCCAACTCAGGTACATACTGCCATGTGTCCCATATCATCCTACCGGGTACCCATTTCCTGTACATGTCATACAGGGCCGTAGCTTGTTTTCCGTTGGGGTGGGGAGTGGGGGAAATGTTCTGGGGCCATATTCTCGAAACGTTCTTACGATCTTCTTAGCCTAGGAACGTTCTTAACTTTATCTTAAGGATACCTATAGCATGAGCTATTCACGTTCTTAAGCTAAGAAGATCTTAAGAAGTTTCGAGAACAGGGGCCCTGAAGTCTATATCTTGCTAAACGAGGGGTAACAATACTCTATCTCTCCGCTTGGTGCACTTGCATATCAGAGAATACTAAATTATTTCTAAATGATCATTGACTGTCAAATTCAAAACTTAGATACATAATCGTGTACAGGGAAACTTTCGTGGTACGGCATTTGCGTGGTACTAGGCAATACGCGTTATAACATATTCCAATTGAATACTACATTATTTATCAAGGACATATAATGTGTACCTTTACTATTGAAGCAATATACAATACACGTGTTAATAATCGTGGTTACTTGGACTTACTCTCATAATAACATTTGACCTCTGCAGGAAAATGTCGTGGAATTCTATTGTAGAGTACGTACGAATAAGCGCCTGAAATTTAACTCAAAGTAAAATATAAGTGCACTATGAAATATTTGTACTTGGTTGTTTAGCAGGAAATGGGTTAATGTTATCCTGTCAGTTCACATGCCTCAAATACAGGAAGTAAAAGAAAGACATTCATAATTCATAAATCTGTGAAGTCTACATGAACACATGTTCACGTGATGTGGAATATATATATTTAAAAAAAAATGTCATTAAAATTTCTCAAATATTCAAGTAAAAGTGTTCTAGCTTTATGGCTTATATTTCACTTAGACGGGAAATAACCAATTTTTAAAGACCATGACTTTTGCCTGTAGGAAATTATATATAGACGGTAGTGGAGTATTATAACGAAAACAGCTCACATCAGCACTCTGACGATACATATATGCTTCATACATGGAAGTATACAATGTCATGTCTGAGACTGAATCAGCCCCAAATGAAAACTGGTCAAGTTTTTAATTGGAAACTGAATTCTTTATCCCCGTGTTCTCCAGTAATATAGACTTGCTTATCTGATCTAATTATAAGGTGATATTTTGAATATGAGTATTTTGTTTTGTTGAGAACAAGATGTGGTACAGACTACATACATATTGGTGATTTCGTAAACTGTTACACAACTTAAACAGCATCTTGATGTATACTGTCTCATGATTCCATTAAGGGTAAACATTTGTATTGACCAAAAATATCATGGGTAAATGCAATACAGCTAATGAAATCAGCTCCATATTAAAGGCATAATATCACAGTTGATAAACCTGTATAATCGGACAAACGAATTTCGACCTGAGACTAATTACGCTTGATTTATCCACCCAAACGTTGTTATTTACCGATGTACTTATCCCCCAGCACTCGATAGTTATAAAACAAATCGTATTTTGTATTAAATATGGGAACGTTCCGCTATTTATCTGGTCTTTGATGCATCTATATTCTAAGAAGGATGCGAGCATACATTAGAGTTATATCCCCATGAATCATATATTAAGAAGGGATTGAAGTGAAGATGTGTCAAACACACAGCCGTGGAAAGCTTTTTAGAAGTACACACATGATTTTATGTATGTCAAGTGAATGTACTTTGCAGTTATAGCTAAGAACAAGTCCAAAACAACCATAACTATCTGTGATATTATGCCTTTAACTACAAAGTATCCAGCTGCTGGATAAGGATGTCCCACCTTCTAACCAATGAAATGTATACTATTACACACATATAAAATAGTTGGAACTGCTAAAGTAAGACATTTATGTACAGTGTATGTATTTACATGCACACCAAAAATGGATACTGCATATAATAATAATACAAATGTACAAAAATGACGGTATAAATTTTCTTGAATTTTCTTGAGCGAGGACATACACCTTTGTAGATGCGAGAGGGTTAACCGCCATATTGAGCAATACGTCCAAGGGCAATGTTCTGATTAATCAAATGTAAATGTATGCCGTCATGAAATGTTATTTTTTTTCGCAAAAAAAATCTATGGACAAGATCTCAATGCGTCCATTACAAATCTGAACTTTCACTACCAGGAAATATGGAACGTTTTTACTGTAAGTACATCACGAACACAAGTACATTAATGATCGTAAAGCACTTCAAATATGAGATTTGCCTCGTCGTAACTAATTTTCAATTAAATACGGTGATTTTTTGTTTTTTTGGTTTGAGTATGTATGGTTCAAAGTACAAATTACTTTAACAAGAACGGTTTTGATTGGTCTATCACGAAGCCACGCCCTACTGACATTGGTCATCACGTTTTGCAATGTGTCAGATCAGACGTTCCAATACGATGCTGGCGTGATGACATTACTGCCACGAACATATTTTCAGCTGAATACGAAGTAGTTACCTGCATTACGATTGGGGTTGCTAAGACATGTTTATCGGAAATTTATAGCATGGAAAGTCGAGTCACGCCCAACTTTAAGAATGGCTGTACCTGATTGGATGATTGGTACCGTCACTAACGTGGAAATTGAGAGGTAACGATATTGTTAATAATATATTTCTCTATCCATATCGTGGGTAGCTAATGATCGATATATCTTTTACGTTTTATAATCTTTCTTTATAATTGTTGGTATATATATATTTATTTTGTTGAATTGTGTTTTAGAACCGCTTTCAAGATTCTTTCACGCTTATCAGTTTTAGAGCAAGAGGAAACCCGCAAAATCCGTAGGACTGAATTTTGCTGTAAACCTGCGAGCACCGACTGGTACTGACAGACCAATGGCACCTGCATTGACACTCTACAGACCACGCATCCTATCAATACTCGCGCCAGAAAGGTAACTTCCGCGAAGATTGCTCGCAACTCCGGGACAGCATTTGAACACTGGCCTTTGGTACTAAAGTCCAAACGTTCTATTATTGCGCTACCACCGCCTAAGTTTCTAATGCTAAAGTACACGCACCTGTACAACTTGATCGGTCGTGGCTAGGTTCATACCCTCTGTCACACGTACAGAAGTAACTCCCTTCTGTGTTCGTGCATACTCCATTTTCACAGATTCTTGGAATTGTTTTGCATTCATCGATATCTGAAATAATGAACAAAATACTATTTAATGTTTCTCTCATATATACAGACCAAATGCAAACTTAATGCAAACGCAGTTACAACATGGATTACTATATTTGCTGGTAAACACATATTACTAGTATTCTCTACCAACACTGGGCAACAGTGCCGAATTTCATTGTTTGTTCATAGATTCCCCCCGTTTGAATCCGCCCCTGCATTATCTACCCCGAGCAACTTCATTGCACAAACCAAGTCCCAATAGATACTGTCATACCCGCTACTGAGGACAGTAGTATTGGTGATATCAATGATAAATCGACAGAGAATATATATCTTTAGTCCGTCGTTTCCAGTTATTAGTAAATTATCAGACAACGTTGCATATGTGTGTGTTACTTATTTATTCTCTATTATGAAAATCTATATAGCTAAATTAAGTGACTATACCACTAAAATAGAAACACGTCCATCACATGATACGAATTTGATTCTGATATGGATATCGATGAATACCCCTTGTTTCTGACAGTGATATGGATGTATATCCCTTGTTTCTGACAGGGATATCAATGAAGATCCCTTTTTTTCTGACAGGGATATCAATGAATATCCCTTGCTTCTGGCAGGGATATCGATGACTATCCCTTGTTTCTGACATGGATATCGATGAATAGACCTTGTTTCTGACATGGATATCGATGAATATCCCTTGCTTCTGACTGCATGGATATCGATGGAAATGGCACTGGCTAAAGCTCACAGGGATCGCAACATATACGAAGTAGCGCACATCATTTGATGATAGCGGATGGGACTATGTACCTTCGCATACTTTGGTGATGGGGTTTTGTGTCTGTCCATCCCGACACGAACATCTGTAGGAGCCCAGAGTGTTCACACAGTTGCCGCCCACACATAGGCCAGGAATAGCCCTGCATTCGTCAACATCTGAAACATGACAGTTAATTAGATGAAGGAACATAAATACGCGTATTGCTCATTAAGGATAATTTACATATTTTATTTTACATGTACGAATGTGTTTTGATCTATATCATCTACACTGGTGCCTTACTGTATAACGCGTAGCTCGCCAATTACTTTTTATCTGTATTAAATAATAATAATAATATTAATACTACTACTACTACTACTACTACTACTACTACTACTAATAAATAAATAATAATAATAATAATAAATAATAATAATTAATAATAATAATAATTACATGTAATAATAATAATAATAATAATTTGCTTATTTCTATTGCACCAAATCTATGCTCATAGCACTACATTATTACCTCGATCAATGGTTCGGTGTGTTCTCATTTACCTTTCCAACTCCCTGGGGAGTATACAAATCATGTCGAATGCATCCATTAGGATATATAACACTGGAATCGTGATAAGTTTGAGCCTGTGTTGTCACAGACTAATCATAATGTTAATGCTCACAGTGTAAATATTCCAATGTCGTGATAATGTTCCAACATCGTGATAATGTTCCAATGTTGTGATAATGTCCATACAGTGAGTAAAGGTGAGATAAAGCAGAATTGATGGTCAATAAAGAGAATATGTGTCCTGCTGACAAGGATAAACTTGACCATTCCACCGGTCACAATAGTAGGCAACTGACCACTTGTCTCATTGGGACTGTCCATCATCAATAATTAATGTCTATGAATGCAAAAATGGAGTCATAATTCTTGTTGTTCATGCATCACTATTGAATCTCATTTTGTGATGTTAAGTCAGCTTGATTTGTATTGTTTATCTCTGCAGTTTTCATATTAGGTGACAAATCCCAGGATTACTTAGCATCCAGGAACCATTATTAGTCTACAAAGCATGCTCCTCAAAGTGCTGCTCACAGATCACTATATATAATAAAAGTTGAGCTTGATCATGAAATCATACTCAAAATGTTTCGGGAACCCGATTTTATACTAAATCTGTTATAATATATATAATATTATTATGCATTTAAATTGTATCCATGCAGAGCCAAGTCATATTAAATTGCTTATTTAAGTTACCGTACATCCAATTACGGTATTAATAATTCAAAAACACTTTTAGTTAATCTAGAATACCAGAGCTAGATAGGCTAACAATGGCAAGTTGTTTATTTGACAATCGCCAGTGCTATGAATTCACGAAGTTGAGTTGAAGATAATTGAAAATCAAAATGGCGGACAAGTCTTTCGAGTCTTGATTTTATTTTAGAATTTTGTGCTCGTATATAGTACGCAACCCCGCATGAGAGGTCAGTATTGGGGGATAAAAAGTGTGCAGTATACATGGGAAAGTATGGTAACCAATCCCCCAAAATTAATATTTCAATAATTAAACTCAGACAAACACAAATCTGGAAAAGGTTTACAAACCATTCTCAAATGCTGAAATTAGTCTTCTGCAGTTCTCAACATCAATGTTTGGAATACAGATAAAACAATGAGATAGAAAATGATGCCACACCTCTTCAGCTTCTTGTTAAGAATATATATATATATTAATATCTTTGGAACAATTACCAAACATGCAGTCTGTCTGTACCAGACAGTTTACTGCAACATTCAGTACTATGGGTGTTGTGTGTTTCCTCCTCCCCAAAACTGACAATGCCATGATATGTGAAATAATTTTGAAAGTGGCCCCAAATCACAATTTAAAACGTAAAATAAAAATATACAAAAAAGTATAAAAAAAACCATCCAAGATGCAGCCCAAAATAATTTTCAAAAACTACAAAGAATCTCATCTTACCCTTGCCGCTGAAGGAAAAGTGAGTGGTCTTCTGTCCATACACGTCCTGAACAATAGCTTTCATGGAACATTGTGATAGACGGTGAACTATAAGAGTGATAAACACATACCTATATACATGAAGATACACAATGCATGACCTCTCATTATGTGTGTGTGTGCACTGTGCAGTAGCTGGTACAGAATACATCAATACTACAGTTACCAGCAATGCTGTAAAGCTGATGATATTTCATCTCCAGTGCCATTGTCTAGCAGTGTCATTATTTGCCCCCCCACCCCACCCTGACAGTGACACTATTATCTGGTGGTGCCATTGTCTAGCAGTGCCATTATCTGGTGGTGCGATTATATGGTGGTGCCATTATCTGGTGGTGCCATTATCTGGTGGTGCCATTATATGTTGGTACCATTATCTGGTGGTGCCATTATCTGGGAGTGTGATTATACGGTGGTGCCATTATCTGGTGGTGCCATTGTCTAGGGGTGCGATTTTAAGGTGGTACCATTATCTGATGGTGTCAATATCTGAGAGTGCCATTATCTGGTGGTGCCATTATCTGGGAGTGCGATTATATATATGGGGGTGCCATTATATGGTGGTGCCATTATCTGGGAGTGCGAATATATGGGGGCGCCATTATATGGTGGTGCCATTATCTGTTGGTACCATTATATGTTGATGCCATTATCTGGTGGTACCATTATATGGTGGTGCTATTGTCTTGTGGTGGCATTGTCGGGGTGGAGGGTGGTCATTATCTGGTGCCATATTGTCTAGTGTTCAGTATTTTTCTAATGAGATTTTAATATTGGTTCATAACTTTGAAATTAATTTTTAATATTGCATATTATGACTATGCAAATTGTAGGCCTCGAAGACATTTGTACAAACTATAAAGGATGAGAAAAATAAAATAAAAATCAGATACGATTTGAAATCTTTGACATTACTTATATACCTAATAAATTAACTTAATTCTTGTGGATGGCAATGATAAATGCCCTCAAGAGCTCTACTGTGATTGTGAATAAACCCCCAAGGTTATCCGCCTTTCTGATAGATTAATCACATGACATGTGACTGGATAAAACAAGGGAATTTTAAAGGCATAATCCCTCCAACCCACCACCCCTCTTGATTGATGAATGAAGACAGCTAGTACATATGTTTGTCGTATGTCACGATGACACCAGACATTGTTGACACCAGACATCACTTACACCAGACGTCGGTCAACATACCCTAACGACTGCATCTTCATCTACCCTGACTATCCTGGTATGTTGGACTCACTGAGACAACTTTGTTAGCACGGTTTTCCAGGGGTAATTCAGAACACAGTACATCATAAGAGTACATCTACTTCAAACAGAAGTCTTAATAGTTTCATGTCGTAAACCTATCATTGCAATAGATAGTGTTGGATAATATATATTTAATTGGACATGTCCTTGTTAATAAATTCACAAATACATTGGCATGTATCTGTTAAATAGCATGGTGGTTTTATAACTTTTAAAAAATATTTTCTATTAATAGGACATTTTTCATGATGGTTGGGCGCCATTGTAACAGGACTATTCTGGTCCTGGGATTCAACATCCTTGAGCATCAGCGTTACTTATAATGCCGTTCAAGACTTGCGTTCATGTGGTAGTGTGTACTGAATGGAATTAAATACCCTTGGGGAGCAAGGACTGACTAAAGTCAAAGGGGTAACTCTGCTGAAAGAAAGTAGTAGGAGAAGTTTTTCTCACATACCCGCTCATGTGAGATAGAGCTAGCCCATGTGATACACCCATGTGGGATATCCCTATCCCACATGGGCGTATCCCCACACTAGCAACGGCACTACTTTTACCGAGCAGGCGACACTGCATGAAAAACATAGTCGGGTGCCTTTGATTTCCACCTTTGCCAAAATAATACCTTATTAACACGAACATATTCTGTCATATTGAATCCGGATACGGTAATCCAGTCAGTGTGAAAAGCAGTGACACTGCATTATGAATGCAAGACGTTTACAAGACTGTCGTGGTAGTGGACAACTTGCATGAGAACAATCGAATGTGACGTGTTGATCGTGACGTAATCCGGATCTTGGACAAATGACGTAGCACTTTCAAGACGTTCCATTATAATCAATGATCTATGATTATAATATATGATAAGTCGAGGGTGGCTTGGCCCATCAATATTATTTAGTTTCTAGTAAACTTGTTAGTTGCATGCCGTTTAACATTGCTGGATTATACAGTTAAGGGAGATTACTCTAGTTTACTCTCTATGTTCACAGTATGTGTTGGATGGAGGCACCCCCATTTAACACTGTTTTCAGTCATTTTAAATAAATGTTCAAGTTTTTCAGTTGTATTTATACCTAATAAAATAAAAAAAGGAAATTCTGTCCTTCGATTTTGTTAATAATGCTTGGTTAATTTATTATTAGCAACACAAATTGCGATCTTACGTCTATCACGCACTGATATCATTGTGAACAGTCGCGTATTAATATATTTTAAATCTGACGATGGCTTGACATATTTTCTTTAAAACAAGCAAACTAGTGATTTGGTGACCAGTTTATTGTGTTAAACAGTGTTTTACACCTGTACAAAATAAGGTAAATACGATGGCGTGATTAGTTTCATGAAATAGCGTGTAATAAGAAAGTTAATATTTCAGAAATGTTTGTCCGAGCTCGCTAGATATCTTGCAAACGCTCATTTGACCTAGTAAGTATGTGAGAAAAACAATCCATCATAGGCAGTCATGTGGGATTGAAAAAGTACACCCTCGGTGGTGGAAATTTTCGACCAGAAACTCGGCGTACTTTTTCTATCCCACATGACCGCCTATGATGGATTCTTATAATATCACATACCACATATACCTGGAAATATTCACAGAAGATTAAGTTTACTTTATGCAAAGTTTTCCGAGGGAAAAAGTTCTTGGTGAGCACGATTTAAAACAGTACAACTTTAGAGTGTGTAGTAGTATGTGGTGTTTTTTGTGCGTTTTGTTTAATTGGGGTTTAGAGCCGCTTTCATGGTTCTTTCACTTATATCACAACTTGTCAGTTTAGAGCAGGAGGAAACCTGTAACATCCGTAGCGCAGAATGTTGCAGTAAACCTGTGAGCACTGGCTGGTACTGACAGACCAAGGATGATAACTGCATTGCCACTCTACAGATAGTGCTTCCTATTAATATTGCATCAGAAACATTACTTTCACGAATACTGATGCAGGATTTGAACTCGGGACCAAATGTTCTACCACTGCATTACCACCCGCCCCTGTAGTAGTATGTAAAAGTTATTGATTACCCAAATAACAACTGTTAACAATATGTTTATGTACCTAAATATGTAATTAGTAGGTGTTCTTTATTTTAAATATACCATAATCCAAATCAATCACGATCGCAAAAGTGCTATAGCAGAGGGTAGGTGATACTGGGTCACAGGCGATAATAGAGCGATGAAAAAATCATTGGATGAAGAAAAGTGTTACTATTTGGGGCAAAATGAATGTAAACAGAGCTCCAGATAAAATTTGCGACCTGGGAGTATGGTAAATTGATTTTGATTTAGATTTTCAAATATTGCGATACTGGTACTCCTAGAAATTAAATTAGGGAGTATTATGTGAAGATTAATAGCAGTTGTAGGTTGCTTTTAAGTTTGTTTTAACATATAGTTCAAATAGCTAAATGTCGTGGTAATGGCCCCATTTACGAACCGACATTTAATTTTGGTCGGATGGGGCCAAAATCGAATGTCCGATAGTCAATGGAACAGTCTAAAAGAAAGGAAAAATTAAGAAACACATTATCAAGATATTATCATCTGCAATTAAACCTATATATATACTATTTTTATTCTCTGTAAAATTAGGTCTATTTAAAATATATATATACATAAGTGATACGCGCGACCGTAAACAGCTCACATATTTTATCATTATGTACGCGCTTTCATCACTGCCAGGTTTAATATCTATGCGTATTTCTCAATTTTTACTGCATAAATTATGCGGATATGCGCCTTATCCAGGCTACTGGTAGCCATGACAGAGGTTTTTGAAAAAATAATAAAATCATACTGTGTGATATATTCTCATGTTCAGGAGCGTAAGGGAAATACTTTGATGCAAACCCCATAGAAATCTATTCACTAATAAG
>JAUTBZ010152992.1:0-11552 GCA_032361785.1 Lepetodrilus galriftensis
GGAACTAGGCCTATTTCTTACGGTGTCCCTGTTGAGGTATCCATGCCATATGATGGTCTGTGGGAGACACAGAGTGACCTTGTGTTACAGTCATGGGCAGAGAACCAGAAAAACTGAAACTGCAGTCAGGTTTGTTCTTGAGAACCACAAAAATAACATTCTTTGCTTTTGGCATACATTTATGAAATAAAACACTATTTAAAAACAAGTCTAATGCTTAAAGTTGTATTACCTGTGTGCATACGAAGAGTTCACTTCATACTCCTCTGCAGAAAACTCTTCGTTGAAGTGCTCCTGTGATGCCCGGACGATGCTACCCGTTTCCATAACAACCCGGACAATGGGAGTGCCAGAACCGGAAGTATAACCTTCCACCATAGAGTCGAGCTGTTCCAGTCCTATAACCTATAGAACACCATAGTCCAGTCAGTGTGTGTGATGTCCAATAGTTCTCCACACTAAATCTCTGGATCATGATCACAATCCCTGGAATCGGACAAGCTTATTT
The DNA here is from genome assembly GCA_032361785.1 of Lepetodrilus galriftensis. Taxonomy (NCBI): domain Eukaryota; kingdom Metazoa; phylum Mollusca; class Gastropoda; order Lepetellida; family Lepetodrilidae; genus Lepetodrilus; species Lepetodrilus galriftensis. The sequence goes on from JAUTBZ010152992.1 coordinate 509, forward strand.
CCTGAATTCAACGGTTAATTACACAATGAATTTGGAATATTTCCTGCTGTGAAATCAGACATATTAATTGTGTGGTCAATAGAACTACGGTGAGAATCAACTCGGGCTGGCTTTGAGTTACCATTGTCGTGAATTCTATAAAACGAAAATCTTCCTAGCAAATCCCTGTTCGCAATTGCCATTTTAATGTTTTAATTTATATTTGTACCTCATATGATATTCTCGGCCTGAGTGAAAAAATATTCTATTCTGTTCTGCGTGAATACATGTTCCTCTTTGTTCTGCGTAGCCAGAAAAACATTGTTCATAACTAGAAACTAAAAATTAGAAACTAGTTGTTCATGAAGCAATATGACGTGTTCAGTGTAGACTGTAGAACATTTCAGGATACAATCTGAGGATACAATATATACAATGGTACATGGTGATAATGCTATGCCGACCATCCGGCATGATGGATGTCAAAGATTGTACATGAGGAGACCATACTAATGTAGCTGAGGTGACGAATATCGACCACGTATCACTATTGTGGCGCCAAGACCACATGCTTACCCTTCTCATCGTGCTTCGGAAGTCTTCAACTTCAAATGACTTTTCCTTAAATTCAGTCATAAATGTCTATATAAAGAAAGAAGATTTAAATAAGAAAAAGTTGAAAATGTTCAGGGGTGCGATCAACAAAGCTATCTTATCTTTAGAATCGATTGTAAATCTATCGTAAGATATGTATATATACGACATTATTCATGATTACCATACCACAACGTATCAACGTCCATATCGTTCATTGTGGGTATTTTTAGGAGTGCTCGAACTACGAACCATCAGGGCACCTGTAAATGTGGTCCTTCCAACGATTCCCTCGATCATCCTCAACAGCATGACGCCCTGCAATTAAGAAGAATGTGTCCACAATATAATAAAACTCTTTGTGTATTTCCACATGTAGTGGCAGATCTACGTTACTTCCTGTTGGTTTTTTTAACAAAATTTATTTGAAAACTTCCGGGATTCATGAACAGCCAACTAAATGACTATCTGTACATGTCTCACTTCCTGTACAGGATTATATGTGAGATCCGCAAAGTGATAATTCGATATTTCTTTGTTGCTGTTTGCTTTTGCTGTGAATGAATTCGTTGGATCCAATATGATCTTTGTCGAAGCTGTTTCGTGGCATTTCTTTCTCGATTTTATTTTAAAGATGTCTTACTTTTCTGGGGGAAAAGGTCGCAATTTTTCACTAAAACAAAGTAATACATTATTAAATAAAATCGAAACAAAAATTGCCAGGAAACGTCTTTGGTAATAACTAGATCCTTCTCGAAAACTAGAGGATTTGTTTACCAATCTGCTGCTCTACTATATATTATAACAAATAACGTATTGCTATATAACATTATTTCACTATTGTTCTTCGTTCGTTGGTTACCTTGAAGGTTCTCTCCTGGTCACGTGACACCTCGTGGTAGTATTCCCTGGAACGAGACTCTATGTTGTCTGTGTATACTACGGACGACGCGTCCAGTCCTATAGCTTCCTCTCTGTAGTTGTATTCCAAGTCTTCCTGCACGGCGAACACCATGAACACAAGACTACGTCATTATCTGCCCACCAGAGCCACACACCCACATGTGCCACGCATCCACCCGAGCCATGGACCCACACAAGCAACGGACCCACCCGTAGAGATATCCAAGATAGTGTTCACAGTTAAGTAGGTATAATGGTTTGGGTTTTGAATATATGGCAATAAGTAGCCTTCTTTTAAATGTTACTGTTTTTTTTTATGTGTGGTGTGGTGTGGTGTGTGATGTGTGATGTGTGATGTGTGGTGTGTTGTGTGTTGTGTATGTGTATGTGTATTTCATAGCAATTTCAATTAGAAGCACACACAAATAAAAAGCGCGCAAAGAATTCGAATGTAATTCTTTTCAAATTGTTTGGAGTTACCTCTTTCAGTTCTGGGTATCGCTTCAGGACCGCCTCGGTAGCCACGTGATGTGATAAGGCACCTTGTAACCATGACGACTTGGAACGGTCAGGAGTATGAAGCATTCCATAGGTCCACTGTTTGGTACAGAAAGTATGTAGTGTAGTGTATATGTGTGGTGTATAGTAATATGTGCAGTGAGAGATACTGACTTATAGTAGATGATTGTATTAAACACTATTGAGTAATAACAACATTATTAAATGTTCCCAAATAGCAATATAATGTATGCATGTATATTGAATATACTTATATGCACAATCACACTCTCCGAAAATGGTGTTCGTCTGTTGGTACATGCCTGCCTATTGGTAAGAAGATTATAACTCCTAATACATTAAGATTAAGTTAATAAAGCTTCTCATGTGATATATATATATCCCCCTCTTTCTCTCTCTCTCTCTCTCTCTCTCTCTCTCTCTCTCTCTCTCTCTCTCTCTCTCTCTCTCTCTCTCTCTCTCTCTCTGTATGTGTGTAGCACCATATCATACATATATAGTTCAGTAGTCCATCCGCCATATGATATCGTATGTTATATCAGGAAGTTCATGACCAAGGTCTCGTTCCACTCCTTACATAACAGTTTGACATTAGTTTGCTGAACTCATTCCTTACATAACAGTTTGACATTAGTTTTCTAAACTCATGAAACTATATATAGTCAGAGGAAGTACGTTTCGCTGTGATGCCCAATCTATAATTACATGTAAACTGTATATATTCAAATATGATCTCGTTTCAGTCCTTATAAATAACAGAGATAGGGTACATGCCCTATGCCAGGGCAATGGCAATTTGGCAGTATATATAGGGATGTCTTACTTAGGCCGAGAACCTCTGACTGTCATATCAGCTGATGATGGTCAAAGCTTCTCGGCCTATTCCTTACTACACACACAGATCAGGGTATCGTTTCTCGAATGCTCTTTTAGCCGCTAATATAGCACTCTCTAAGCAATGTATTAACTATCGGCAAAGAGAGTGCTATGGTCCCTTAGCAGCTAATATAATTAAGAGAGCTTCGAGAAACGATACCCAAACTGATTGATGCATGCAGATGCTGATCGTGAGGAGTCAAATTGTCCGGCCACAGCTTCTGACCTGTGAAGCAACAGCCTTGGCGATGTGAAGAGCTGCATTCTGGAGAAGCTTCTTGTCCGCCCTGGACTTGACCACTGAGATGTCTTCCTCCCTCCTGGTCACCAGGCCTGGCAGACTCAGATCCTCTTCAGTAGGACCAGGAATTGCCAGGAAATCTGTACACAAAACGGCGAGACTCTACACCCGTTAACGTCAACCTTACCAATGGTACCTCATGCGCAGTCCTTGTCAAAGACGTTTCGTGGAATTTGTTTTTAATGTTTGATGATTTTGGGGTCATATTTTGAAATATTGCGTCTTTGAGAAAGACTATACCTCATTGCGGGGACGGTTGGAGAGTTATGGTTATTAGGGTTATGCAGTTTTGTACAGGCGAGCCCAGGCACCAAGATTATGAAACTTGTTTTTGAGTACAAGCTCAAGGTCAATTGTATATGGGACAAAACTTTGTAGAGCATGAAATCAAGAAATGTTTCGTAATCTCGGGGCCGGGTGCATTGGGTTAATTGTGACAATTCGTGGACAATGTCATTTTGCCTAGGCTACATGATCTAACTGCTATATATATATTTATTAAAAGAAGTCAGCGTAGTCCGGAGTTCTACCCTTCCCTGGAGGACACGGGACAATGTATGCAGGTCACGGAAGTCTATAAGTAGTACGTCTAATGTGATGTACGTAGTCCGAGTAAAGGCATACCTATCTTCTTAAATGGTAGTGGCTGTCCAAAGTAGGTAGTGAAGATGTTGACATATGCTGTCGTTTCCTCGAGGACAAAATGAAGACCGGACATATCTTTCCTCCGAGACAGAACTCGGACCTGAACAGACGAAGACATGTTACACGGTAACACATACATGTACTAGTATCATGCTGTGCGTGTGTACATGTGTGAATGCTTATTTGCTGTATGCAGGTCCAATTTTAAAATGACCCACAAAAACACAACAACAATGACAACAAAAATAAATGGAGTTACGGCTTACCTTGACCGTGGCGGTCTCATTCTCTATGGATACGAATTCTCCCTGGACGAACACCAGTTGGTCCAGTCTCATTGGGGGACTTGGGGCGAACTCCGACACACGCTGGCTGTACACATTTTGAACATTCACGTCAGTATATTAACAAATAACACTGAGTAAAAAGTGTACATAATTTTACTCAAAATTTTGGTAGCATGGTGTTCTGTCATACGTGTGCATCTAGTTCGTATAACTTTTTAACAATCAGACAGGGGCCATGCATATTTTAATGAAGTTCCATGTATCTCATTACGTTTTACTATCTTTTTTAAACTATGAAAATATCACACGTAACAAATATTGGTATCTAAAAGAAGTAATAGATTGTATCCTACGTGGTAATGCATGAGAATGACATCTCTGCAGCCTTAATGAACTACCTCTATATCATCCTTTGTTCATGAATTTAATTCTCAATCTAAACATTGTGTGTACATTGCCTAAATTGGATGGTATATTTATAAGTTGATAGACTTGTTTTGACTAATTTACATGTTTACATGTATTGTGCTACAGAACATTCTACTCACTGGGTGCTGTAACGTTTTCACTCTTATAATCTTATACTAGGTGCTGTAAAGATTTCACTCTTATAAGTTTAATTCCTTTTTGTTTCATGGAGAGTGGCATTAATAATTATAGGCTGCTAAAATCCGTTTATGTCTTGTGAAATGTCTTAAGATTGACTGTCTTATCTGTATGTTGTATAATCATAAGAATAAATATTGTTTAAATTATAATCACACAAAATAAAAATGTTAGTATTTCACTCGGTATATAATATAGGAATGGTTAGCACTTTACTTGTTGAGATCAAAATCTCTTTTCTATACCATTGTCATTGCAATATTGCAATATATGGTGCTAAGGGTCGGCAGTACACTATCGATGTCATGATTTATAATTAATAAATAAGTATACCTACGCCTAAATAACGATTCAATGTCCTTACCGGTCAGTCACGAGTTCCGTATTGGACAGAGTGGTCATTCCGATTGTATCGCTGACCTTCACAGTTATAGTTGATCGTCCTTCATCATCGGCGAATCTCGGGAACAATCGGCCACTTCGTTCATTCGATATCAAGACGGGTCTGGTTATGAGAACACAATAACCAGCTGATAACATATAATACCTTTGCATTCATATTATGTGCTCACAACTTTGTATTTTGCTACATATTTCATTTTCAGTCTATAATCATAGTCGTCATTTATAGTGGGTATTCCTGTTCTAACTGCAGCAGGATTCCCCGTGAGCTAGCACTAACACCATGTGAAAGCACACTCGCATGTAATCAGGACAAATATACATACAACACATGCCAGTATTGATATGAGTAAATTAGTATTGAAAACAGCTCTAAAACACAATTCAACCAACCAAACATATAGCTATGCTACGTAAATATACTAATAAGGGCAATAAAAACCCGACTCGCATTAAGAGATCAAGACATGTACAGCTGCAGTTCTGTAGCTAGATAATGCCCAGTTTATTATTTTGCTATCTATATTATGACTATGAGCACTGAGCACACTTTAGAAGTTAGAGAACCGCAGCTAGACATGCTCTAAAACGGAACTCACCCGTTCATCTCATCGTTATCAAGCGATGAGAACAAAACTCCTGTTGATTTCGTGGAAATGCCACCGCCATAATCAAGTTCAGCCGAATATTCACAGCCTCTTCTCAGATCTCCATCTAATGAAATCACCACTTTCTGGTCGTGTGAGTTTTCAACCATCCTCGTCACAAGAGGAACGGTGCAATTGAGTGATTTTACGACCGCTTTGCCCATTATCGTCAGATCAGCACTGTTAATAAATATATGTCTGGTTGTTTTCTTGACTCTGAAATTTAGCTTTATATTACCTCTGAAGTGAGATTTCAGTTTGTCAAGTATAGGCTGGATCCGTATCTCGTAGTGCAATGGCTGCAAATCTGAAGTAAACGATCCGGCGGGAGGTTGCTCTTGAGAACAGGTGAAACTGTCTTGGTGTTGCTGGAACCAGTCATGGTCACAGGTGTCGAAGTATCCATACTGGTGCACACAGACAGCTAATCTGGAGCTGAAGACTGTTCGGAGAGGACATTGCCGGGCGATGGCGCGTTCATTGGAACACTCAAAGTACCTGGAACAGTCCCAGTTGTCGCCGAACGTCTTCCCGGTGTCTTCTGATGACACGCAGACCAGCTTGGCAGAAGCCGCATTGACCAAACACGACAAGATAAATAACATCTTCATTGTATAATTAATTTCGAATTAGCAGTAGTCTATACTTCTAAATAACGGGTCTATGTAGTGGTAAATAGCTGTCCTAACCACCTATAGAATGTCCGTGTATGGCACAGTATATGCATGCAATCATAGTCCACACTAAGGGAAGAGCTTCATTAACATTAACTTCACTTCATTAACATTAACTTCACTCGGTGGTGTTCCTGGCGTAAATGACCACGTGTACCTGCGAACTGTAATCGGCTGGTAATTCGGAGAGATTCAGGATACGGTAGCCCTATAAAGAGAAGAAGTGCTGTATACATTGACCTTATATTCCGGCCAATGAAAAATTAACTACCGTATTGTCTTTGTTCATAAAATTCGTAAGATGCTTCCTTACAAATGTAATTAAATCGTAACTTTATTGTCTGTTAAATCCCATATTAGCTGCATGCTGCTCTTACTTTAGGACGGTTCTTATATAATGTGGAACAGTAAACTCCTAGGATTTATATCAGCTCTCAGCTTGAAGAAATAAAATGACGACCATTTATTATATTATTACACATTCTTTCTCTTGACAGTGATTGTTACGCGTGTACACGGATATAGTATATGCCTACTCGTATCAGGCTTAGGCGTACTACGTATAGGTCTACAAGAAAATGATGAAAATAGTAGGCGTAAGTTTAATATATTGTGTGATATTGCGCATGCTTATTATCGAGTTTATGCTCCATCGATGGCGCCATCGTGCTGATCAAGACTCGGTTTTAAATATAACGACGACCCATAAAAAGGTGGACACGTATTCTAATTATATAGTTTAGTTATTTTAACCGATGTGTGTGCATATGCACAATTAACACAGGGCACACTATGCATTAACCTGGCATAAGTAGGGCCTATGTTTTGCGCTATGCCACTTTACAGTAATAACATGCTCCAGATTAAACTTTCAAGGCACATAGATTCTGCTAGAAAAGTTGTTGATAGTTCTATATTCCAGCACACTCCTGGGCGTAACCCTAATCAGGCCTCAAAACATTGATGAAGTCTGACAGTGACAGTCATGATCATTTATGAGTTCATACATGTTTTGGGGTCCGATTGGGGTTATAATCATAGCCTAGCAGACAGATTCCAGGCCAGAACAGAACAGAAGCTTTTACAACTTTGATCGCAGAATTCATGTGGGCCAATATCTGGAGCTATCCTCGAAACACACACCATTTTGCCAACTCAACATCCATCAAATGCATGGATGCTTAAAAGTAGGCAAAGTGCATGGTCTGTGTTTAGAGGATAAACTGGAGCATGCTATTTTAAAGTGGCATAGCCCGATACTTTCGTACCAGTTTGATAAACCTTCGTAAGAACGTGTATCAGAGTGTGACATTCTGATATGTATTGCTGTTACAATAGCAAAGTTACATCAGAGAATGACATATGTAAGGCTTAAGTCCGTTATTGTAGTCTATTAGAAAATAAATCCATTTCATATTCACATATATTTTCAACTACAGTCGATCTATACATGAATAAGTAGACTATGTAAATTAGATAATGATTTATAAATGCGTACTAGACTGTTAGAGTATTTAAGGTAGGCCCTATGCCTTGAATACTGTCACTACTGAACACGCATATGGCCTACTAGTATTATATATAATGTCATGGTATATAATCACACGTTATGACGTGTGCACACGTGTATCCCAATGTTTTATAATACTAGTATCCATTAGATATAAACTGAACACCTGCTCGTGTTTAACGTAGGAAATACTAAATATGACGCAGTAGTTGAGACCTGGCATTATCCATTGTAACGCCACAATACACAATACAATTGCACTGATAGAATATGTAGGGCCAAAATTAACAGGAAATGTGCAAATGTTCTAGTTTAAAAGCGACTAAATAATTATATTATGCGAGTGCGATAAACATAATTCCATCTACACGCATTGAACTCTTGCCCTACTGAATTAAGCACAGAATCGCTCTTTTGGGTATCTTCGGTTGCCTCCAGGATAGGTTGGTTCAATGTCATCAAAGTAATTTTAATATATAGGCCTACCATTTATCGATATAGGTAACAAACATTCTCTGAAATCCTCGGATTTGAGTTACTTTTATGAACTCTTGTTGCCGTAATACTTTATCAAAAGACACATGCATGGGTAAAATTATCTATACATTATTTTATTTTATAGAAGCACATTCCGTATTTATAACAAGCACCGTTGTGCATCATGTGTAATTATTATATTTAAAAAAGTACAAAGATTAGGCATATTAACACTACTCTTTACGTAGGGTATCTCAGGTTGCCTTCAGCATGGAGAGAGTTAAAGTGACAAGATCATCTATACATAGGTCAACTGCCATTAACCGGATATTCTGATCATACAACTATACAGTACTGAGTATAGATCTAGTATAGATCTGAGTATAGATCTAGTTCCCAGACAAATATTTGGCTTTTATTTTATGTATCATTATTATTAAATTAAAAAAAAAAAGATAATTAAGAAATATGATGTTTCCTAATGTATTACTACGGCAATATTTACGTCAGTTAATGTTCGAGGTCCATCCCAGTGTAGGCCTATATATAATTATGCTTGACTGTCCATAGAAAAAAGACCGTCAGTTTGTATTTAGACCATACTATTGATGCCTACTTTTCTCTAGTTAGTAATATTCAAATAAATATAAAATACTATTTTTGAATGTAACATTTCATGCAAAGATGAGAATATGTACACATTATTACAGCAACATGATCACTATTAACACCCAGGATTCGAACACACGAAATGTTGCAAGTGAGATGCATGTATGATTGACAATACACATATTATGGAGTTGCGTCCCTTGTAACAGCTGTTTGCTTCTGTCAAAATACAGAAATAGCTTATGCTAAGGGAAAACGACCAAATACGTTGTTTATTTGAGAGGTTGAACGTTTTATATGTTGGGGAAATGTAATAAGTGTGCAAATATGTCTTGTTTCATTGATTTTACGAGCAAAAACCCATGAAAGGTCACTGGACCAAATAGGGTCAAGGCCACGGAGGTCAAAGTTGACTTTGGCGTGCGAGAGTGAAAATCTATGAAAAATAAGTTAAAACCCGAACAATTATTAACGATTATTTTGCTATTCTGTTAAATTATGCATATATTAACACACAGGATGCGTGAATAACGTCCAAATCAGTTTATAATGAAGTATCGGGGATGTCACGTGACCAGTATAGGAACAACATTATTCATAAACAGACCCTAGGCCCAGTCCCGAGAGATGCATTTGTCTTGTTCAAAGTTGTATTTCTCGGGTGTTGGCCACTTATGTAGTCAAGCAGACGGCAATATGTGACTATCGATGAGTTATTCCAAGCATTTCACCAGTTTGTGACCAGTGAGAGAGACATGAAGCCAGAAGGAGGTAGGTTACCACGGCAATTTTTCGTCTTTCGTCCGATCTTGTCGAAACAGTCGCGTAAATATTCCCCACAGCTGTTGCCTCAAACACCTAATTCTGTGAAATTTCAATAATTTAAATCGAAGATGAATATCAAATGTATACTTGGTAGTAATACAAGTACAGTGTGCTTGATTTTGATACGGATTATGACAGGTTGTTTATTTTCTGGAAGTGGGCCACCAGCTATATGCTGTCATTGACAATCAGCTGACTGCTATGTCCACGATCTCGACTAAAGCTATCCTTTGTTCCCGGGTGTGATTCATGCATAATAGTGTTTATTCAGAATGGGGTCCATCATATATACGGATTTATTTAACCCCCAATCAACGTTATGTTCTGATCGTATCGATAGAACCCGCCGAGAGTGAACACATATGCTGAATGTTTTTGCCAAATCGGGATCGATGTAGCTCTAGCAGTCTGCAGGCTGACTTTAGGAACATACGTGGCTCGCGCTTAGCGTTATTCATAGCTTATCCTCACTGAAAGCAAGTGTATATAATGAACTATATAACCTGTGTGTCTTTGTTGCTAGGACGTCAGTAAGGTTATATGTACGCATATGCAGGTAGTCTAAGGAATGTTGAAATATAGATGTAGATTCTCATTATGGGCGTGGTCAGCTCATGTTTCCACTATTATGTATCTATATATGAGCAGGTGGGATATAAATAGTGGTGACAAACTGATGGTTGTACATGCATGGCTGAACACAGTCAATTAAGTAACTAAAGTAACACATTCACTTTCATAATAATATGTCTACGGTACACCTGATTGTTGATGGCTGACCAGAAGTGCCATCGATACTTCTCAACACCCTGAGAACTATACCATTTCCCAATAGCGGTGCAAGTCTGGTATAATGTTATTTCCGGTGAAATACGTCAGGATCGTGACGTTTGTTTGTGACGAGACAGGGGATTGTTTGTGACGTGACAGTGGATTTTTGCCCATTTAGATTTTTGACCAGTTTATGTCACTGGATATATTGTGTCTACGTGCACTCCCTATTGAGCTTTTTGGCTATTGCTATGACCTGGTAATGATCAGCTGGTGATAATGTACTTAGCTATTCTAACTTTAGCATGTTTAGCAGTCATGATCACAGGGTTGGAACTTAAATTTAAAACGTACTCGCCCGAATAATGATATAAATAACAAAACATGAAATTTCTACTCGCCCGTAGGATACCTTTAAC
>JAUTBZ010153003.1:0-26103 GCA_032361785.1 Lepetodrilus galriftensis
GAAGAAGAAGAAGAAGAAGAAGAAGAAGAAGAAGAAGAAGAAGAAGAAGAAGAAGAAGAAGAAGATAAATTTACTTACATCATACACCAATAGTCCATAAATATTTAATCTAAGTATTCTCTAAATAAATACTGCTGGACCCGAAATTACGAAACCTTTCGAGTACGATTTCGTGATGAAGCTCAAATGTGTGAACACAACTTTGGGTTGAGCTTGAAATCGTCCTCAACGTTTGAAACGTTCTAATTTCTAAAATCCGTTTTTAATGTAAAAGTACTCTCACAAAAACTTCATCACACGCATCTGAACAATTTTACGAAGTACAAAAGCTACACTTGGTACAAACGAAAACCGACGAACTTGACTTTAATTGAAGGAGAATGTGATGTCCTTGTGACCAGTGGCTATTTAAACATTCATAAAAGTATTGATTTGGTTTAAAAATTAATTTGGGTCGAGGTTAGTTGAAGCAGATGTGTTTTTGTCAGTAGATGAAACAACAAGTGAACTTGATTATAGAGTGATTGACAGTGGGCGTGGCGCTGACCAACACTTGAGACAGACTCAAACTATGTCCAAGATTTTCGGAGGAGACACGTTTTCATTTCTTGAGATGTACGAAACTGCGGTTAACACATTTGTAACAGACGGAAGAGGGAGCTTCATAGAAACTCTCAACAGCTCCGGTATTGAATCCGACCTGTTGGGAGTGAAGGGAAGTATGGCGCGTTGTTCAGAATTATCCCCCCTGAAGATAGAGGGCGTTGGTGAGGAAGCCTGGTTTGAGGACGACAATGGAGTAGACTGGCAGGAAAATCAGGTCCAGCCTCCTCCAGGGGAGGTCCCCTCCTCCGCTTGTTCTGTAACCACCAGCTAAATTCATACAAACTTGCCCTTTATTCCTATCATCCGCTCACCAGCTTTAGGTCTTTCCATTCTCTTTATTCCGACATCAGCGTTCACTGACATCACCCTTTCCAATCCCTTTTCCCAAGAGGTCATGCGGTGCGAGGAGCTGGATACAGGATTCGCTTCCCGTCCTTCCTTCAACACGTGCGCGTGCACTTTTCCACGGTAAACACGCATGCATCTCGAACTGGCGTCCTACTAAAAGCCGCATGAACACCGTCAAAGGGTTCGCTTTTAAATTGTCATTAGTGGTGTAATGAAAGCGACAGCATATTTAAGTAACATCCCTCCACTAGCTACTGCCAGCAATGCCTTTTGAAACAGTCGCCCGGTTTAAAAATCATTTAAGAAATAATATTCGATACTTTCAGTTTTTATTCTGCGTATACCTTTAGAATTGTACGTTGATTTACGCGCCCTGCACTTCTTCATTGTAGATGGACCATTCTCGTCTGTTTACGTAGCGGAGAAATAAACACATTTCGCCTCTCAGCATTGCTAATATGTCCGCACTTCTTGTATTCTATGTTCAAAGGCGAAGGTGTTTAAGTGGAAACGGGAACCAGTTCAGGTTGATGTTCAAGACGGGAGACTGTACCATTGATCTTTGCGCTGTACCAACATCCGTCTACAGATAAGGATGAATGATATTTCGTTACTGCATTACGCTCTCCTGCGTGTCAGGATTCGCGTACAAGTTAAGACTACTAGCATTATGTCAATGGCAGTAGTTCAGATATAATTAACAACGATTTCTGGATTTGAGTAAATAACATCTACTATAACACATCGGGCCATCGCATCAACAGTACTTTAGAATGTTACCTGTCGAAATGTTTTCTCTAGCCATATTAAATAGACTTTCGTTTAAGGACTATTTTCTCTCGAGTTTGTGTCTTGAAATGTTGAGATACTATTAAAACTACTTTTCTCAGCACGGACTTGGCCTAATGTGTGTTGTACCATTGCCATTGCCCCTGTGTCTCTTTGCAATTAGAACAAATCTGGTCCCAACATTACGAAAGTTTTTGAGTACGAACTCAAGTTCAACTCAAGGTTTTGTTCACAAATCCCCAAGTAAAACTTGAGCTTTCAAGAGCATGTAATCGTATTCAAAAGGTTCCGTGATCTCTGGACCTCATATGCTTTACTGCGAAATTGGCAGCAACAGACTATTTATATTTCAGCCATTAACACAAACATGTATTAACCTTATCCATGCTGGAGGCAATCATGGATGCCATAAAACAGCTAAAGAGCAATTCCTGTACCCAATCCAGCAGGAGGAAGGTTAAATGCAGAATTAGATCTGTCTTTATATAAATATCTGGGGGACCTATTCTCGAAACGTTCTTACGAACTTCTTAGCCTAAGAACAGTTCTTAACAATTCTTATATTATGGCTACGACTCGTTCTTAGGCTAAGAAGTTCGTAAGAACGTTTCGAGAACAGGTCCACAGATGTGTGGATACTGTTCCAGATAGCAGTGGACCAGGCCTACATCTATCTGACTGTCCCCACCATTATGTCCACCTTCCTGGCCATGTACGGACTGCAGCTGATCTTCATAGCCTCCAAGAAGCACCTCCGAGACTACAGCATCATAGCCAAGTTCATCAACATGCAGCTCACTCTAGTCTTCAGCAATCTGCAGAGTTTGGTATTCACCATTCTAGCGAGACATAACCTGCCGAAGTGCAAAGGAATACTATCGTCCAACGTTAGAGGAGACGGTAGGTTCCATACATGATATTTCTAAGCTGTGCATGTTTGTCCATATATATAGCTCTGGAAAGCATTTGATTTCCGTCAAGGAAATGTATCGGCAGTCAATCAATTGCAATCAATGTCACTTACAACTGATGTTTCTGTTGCAGCCTTGCACCACCTGATCCTGATCGGGGAGATGTTCCTGTTGGCCCTCCTGGCCAGATGTTACTACCGTAGGATCGACCACGTCCAAACAATCGGAGAGACGACCATTGAAGTCTCTGTACCAGAGGAGAACAACATGGTGTCCTGCAGCGCCTCGGTGAACAGAGACAAGCAGCTGAACGTGGCCAACCTGGATGGAATTCAGATTGCTTGATCATCTTCCTGTTGAAGGCATCCGGAGACGATCCATAGAGTCAGAGACTGAACAACCCAGCAGCCAGGAAGGTTACTCCATGGCTATAAGACTATGTATATGGGCACATGTACAACCCTCCATGTGCTATGCTCAAAGACTCAGCATTAATAAGCTCACTGGTTTACTTTCTAGGTTACTCCTCTATGGAAATGGCTAGACAGTGTTTATGGTCACATGCGTAACCTACACGTGATATGCTCAATGGCTCAAGATTTTTGAACAAATACTAACGGGTTCAGATTTTAGGTTGCTATACGTCTGTTCATGGTCGCATGTGTAGCCTACATTTGCTTAGCGCTATATGCTCAATGACTCAGGATTTATGAACTCGCTGGTGCAGTTTATAGGCTAGTACTCCATGGGTATGGCTAGACAATGTTTATGGTCACATGTATTCTACATGTAGTCTGTATTATCAATTTATGCTCAAAGACATGCTATGCTCAATGACTCATGATTTATGAACTCGCTGGTGCAGTTTCTAGGTAAGTACTTCACAGGCATGGCTAAACAATGTTTATAGTCACGTGTGTAGAGCTGTGTATTGTCAAATTATGCTCAAAGACTCGGGATTCATTAACAAATACTCACTGGTGCATTTTCTGCTATTGTTATCTCAGGAAAAAAGGCATTTTCTTCTACTATTTTCTTGTTATCTCTTAATGTGCATGTACCCGGTATGTCCCTGTATACTATTGTTCTCCGTGACGTGTTTCAGTATTCAATTGCTATTTCTGGAAAGTGTAAATGCATATATAGGCCTACTTAGTCAGAGCATCACGTTCAGACTGTCCTTCTACTAGTATCTCATTACTCCACGTATCACACAGTGATTATACAATCAACTACCTCAATGTAACACAACTGGTCCTCCAGATCAACATGATCGAATATTCAAGTAGCGATCAAACATTCAAGAACCGGTATATTGTACGACTGACAGTTCATTGCAATGACGTTGAAGGCAATCACATATTGTTGAGTCTACAGGGACAAATACTAGGACAAAGTCTAGAATACGATGGTATGCAATGGCTGGTAATTTCTTCAATTGTTATGCAATGGATGTGGATGGCAATTTCTTCAATTGTTATACAATGGATGTGGATGGCAATTTCTTCTATTGTTATACAATGGATGTGGATGGCAATTTCTTCAATTGTTATACAATGGATGTGGATGGCAATTTCTTCAATTGTTATGCAATGGATGGCAAGTTCTTGTACATTGGATGGTAATTTCTTCAATTGTTATACAGTGGATGGTAATCTTTTCAATTATTATATAATGAGCAGATGGCAATGTACCGGTATTCCATATAATATCTTTGTTATACAATGGATAGTAATCTCTTCAATATTGTGGTATTTTAACATTGAAATATCATGTCTTCCTCATATTAAAGTACTTTAGTATGTTTATTCCTCATATTAGTATCATGTTCATATTACTGGTTTTGTTGGAATTTGTTTGTTATTATATGCTTGTAAACAGTGTGTCAATGTTTTGTATGAAAGATTGAATCTGATACGGGTGCACTATTAATATTTTCAAAGTACCATATATATTTTTATATGGATTAAATGACATTCTTAACTGAACCAGGTTTCATTTATTTCTAGATGGTGTGAAACAATTTGCTTATACCAGTATAGACTACCGTATTACTAGTACAGTGCATATATTGCTTGTTACTGCAGGAATATGTTCTTCAATGGGCACCGAAATAAGTTTCAACGTATTGTTGTCATCCTATCCAGAAACTAAAACTACCAATGCTCAGAGATCTTGTTGCCAAGGTTCATAACGGACAATGGGAAACTAAACATATTACAATGACGAAACTGTACAAATCTATAGTTGTAGGATAGGGGCAGGAACTCTTTTACTTCCTCAGAATTGTCAGGCATTTTACTTTGCAATGCAGTCTCACGTCTCTATTCTGCACAACACAGATTGCATCTGTAACAAGTAACACAAACACGTTCAGTAAATACATCTTTGGAGATGATGTACGAATTCATTCTAGAGATTCAACAGCACACACACTTGGGAAACTGCAGCATCTGAGAAGGCTCACTTCAAATCTTGAACATTTCACATTTAGTAATATAAAAATTACTAAAATGGAATTCATGTTGAAAGCCTTCGTAAATATTGACAAGACAACAAAGACAAATAGTTTTGTTACGGGATTTATTTACAAATAAAATATGTACCGCCCACCCCCCTTCTGTGATCATGAGACGAACATGAGATTTGATTTGTACACACTTTGACCAGGAAACATGGCAATAAAACTTGCATTGCACAGGAAGAAATATCTGCCAATCCAAAATGTGTCGCTGAAAAGAATGCAAGCACAAAAGTTGTCACTGAGATATTCTTCCTTTACCAAGACTAAGTTTGTAAGATAACTGTTCAAGTGCTTTCAGTTCCTAGAAGAAAAGGTGTGAAATGAGAAGATGTATAGAAGTGATGTACAAGAAAACCACTGTGACAAGTGGAAGTAGTTCCAACATCATACAAAAACTTGTGGCCAATATGATGAAAATCCCTCGCGTCTTGCAACCCATTTCTACAGCAACTAAAGTACAAACATTGGCACCGTATTGTAATTCTCTTCTATGTGAAGCAGCTACTGGATTTCAAACAATGATGTACATATATCAATCACAGCTGAATGTATTCCTAAAAACTAAAACAATAGGTGTCAGATTACGTGTAAAATACAATATTTAAATTCTAGTCAGTGAATCGGTCACGGGTAAGGCTTTGTGTCAACGACACACGGTGATGGCAGTCGTATAAAAACATAGCAACAAATGGATGAATGGATGAACAAGTTGTCCCTTGCACAGAATACACACACATACCAATATAAACTATGCAGGTTTCCTTTCAGATCTACCTGGGTCCCGTTCCACAAAATGATTGTAGCGCTAGGATTCGTAACTCCATGTTAACGTATAGGAGTTGCGATTCTCGTAGTGCTAAGATCATTCTGTGGAACAAGGGCCTGTACTGCATCGTGCCACGCATGGCAGGAGAATTGCCCCTTGTGATGAAAACACAATTCCTTCATACCATAAGCCCATTTGGACAACGACCTTATGACAGACTCTCATTGTCATATACAGCAAATTGATACAAGTAAAGAAAGCAAGCATGTACGGTATGTGAAGGATTTACCTACAGCTCTAGGTCCCATTCCAGAGACCGATCGGAGCACTATGAGAGTGGTAAGTCCATGTTAAAACAGTCGTTACGGCTTTAGTAGTGCTACGATTCTTCTGTGGAACTGGCGCCAACTACGGGTCACAAACAACTTCCCTCTTCAAATCAAATACCCACTCCAATTGCCATTGAACTACAAGAGAAATGATACAAGCATAATGCCCCTTGCGAATACAAAACCATAGTTAGAATACCATTTGGATATAGTGATAACAATCATCAATATAAACTGGCCGGTATGTTAAGGATGCACAAATTTATGAGCTGGTGTTTTCAATAAAACAATAATAAATAGATGATTAACTGTTTTTGTATTGTGATTGGAGTGTTTGGCGTTATTGAGAAACTATTGGGACTATCGTATCCACCTATCTCACCGACACCTACAAGAACACTATATGGTCTTTTAGGAGATACGACAGCTTCATGAACTAAGGCCCTGAACCGTTTCAAATAGCATTCTAGTTTCCACAGTGTTTGCACATCTAATATTAGGTGGCACATTTCAACAGGCTTTCATCCAGAAATATTTGTCAGTGGATTTCTGTAATACTGTTCAAGACAAAACAATAAACTTACATGTAACTTTGAGATAATGAATACGCGATCAGAAACAACCTAAATGTACACAACTACTACACTGGTAGACTTAAATACAACCTCTTCATTCTTCATGCATGAGCAAAGAAAATTGAAAAAATCGTGGAATTCACAATTGTCATTTCATGTCATATTACATATAATAGACAAATATGAATAGCAAAATGTGACCATAACATAGTTTCACAAACTGACAAGATTTCCAGATTATCCATTCTGGTCCGAACTTCAGTCACAACTTTTGAATCGTATTTGAAGACAAAACATAGTTAGAAACACCAGACATGCCTACTTCATTCAAACGACAATAGAATAGGCGATCTGGTATAAGTCAATAAAGCGCAACATGATAAAGTATGGTAACTGGAAATATACTGCTTCGTCATGTCTTGTAATAGTTATATTCCACATTATCTAAGCAAGCAGAATTCAAACCAATATTTCCTGTACAATAGTTTCAAATTGATCAATTTGTCGTTTTTGTTGTTGTACGTCGATGTGGGAATCTTTCAGTAGTTTTAAAATATCGCATTCAATGAGATACTTAACCTTAGAAATATTTGTTATCTATTATCGCATAGTGATTGTATAGCTACAGAGAAGAAAACAACAGAATTTACTCAGTAGGCATGCCTGGATTGAGATCTATGCAGACAACTTACGGCACGTACAATCTCAATAACTTGTGTAATTTCTTGCAAAAAAGTGCACATACAGGTAAGACATCCTTCAAGTGATCCTTCTGTTAATCTCACTCAGAAACCAACGACCATAACATTACAGTATTCTTCACAAACATAACATGCGTGGTGAGGCTGGAAAGTGGCATACATGGTATATAAAGTCTGGCCTCCACTAGCACTTTCACACAGCCTACAGACAGCAGGAGATCCCAGTGACCGCCCGTCTCGCTACACACGCTTCCACCTTCATCCACCACTCCTCAGTGAACCCCCTCCCCCCCACTTGTGGCACGTCATCGTCGGTCGCGGTGTCGCCGGTCCCGGTCTCGTGATCTGTCTCTCTCGTGGTCGCGGTCGCGCTCTCGGTCGCGCTCTCGTGATCGTTCGCGGGTGTTGCCCAGTGTGCCGTGAGACGTCCGCCGCAGGAAGTCGTTCACTTCACGTTCGTACTGCAATGACGACAACATAACGTATAGCTGTGTGTTCATAATGGTCTGCAGATGGAAACGTCCATGGTGTTCTTTGTGTCACTTCTTTCCTTTTTTTCAGATCGTAATTCATTTATAAGAGCAAGAAATGTAATAAAAAATTTAAATAAAATAGAAGAAGAAAAAATAAAATTTTAAATTATGACTAGCTGATGCAGAAAATCTTGGCTGTTAGATTGACATTGACATTGATAGACCATTGCCAGTCACTTTACAGCACCATAACAGTATTTGACCAAAGTACCGACACGTCACATAGGCTCAACATCACACAGGCTTACCGATCTCTTCTCAGTCTCGCGTCCGTCGCGCCTGGCTCTGTTCATGGACATATCTCCGTACGCCGGCGCCCCCGACATGAAGTCTCTCTGCGCTCGCCCGTCGTATGTTGTGTAGGACGGTGGAGGCTCAAAGTAGCCCGGAGGCTGGAGGGTAGAAACAACAGTAATATTCTAACAATTGTTATGGTTTAGTCGTACATCTCAACTAGGAACTGACAGTGTTGAACAATTACACTAGTCCAGCATTTAAGAACAAGAAAAATAGCATAGAACTTATTCATTGATCTGTGGACTCACCGGAGGTCCATAGGGTGCCATAGGGGGAACTGGGGGCCGAGTGTGCGCAAACTCCCTCATGTAGTCACTGTACGACTGAAAATGTCAATAGACAAACAATATTTACAAAATGTCTCAAAGATGTACTACGATAATATACTGATAATTGAGTGAATATGGAATTACTATGACAATACTCTTCAGAGTTGCTCAGAACAGTTGTAGCGCTACATTAGTTGTAACTGGGTTCCCGCCACAATAGAAAGCGTTGACCTTACAATAGTTTTCTGAGCAATGGGCCCCCCTGTTCCACAGAACGGTTGAAGCACTACTACTAAAGTTGTAACTCCCATGCGCTAACATTAGCTACAACTCTCGTAGCTCTACAATTGTGCTGTGGATCAGAGGCTAGGACGGCTATTCTCTATATTCCTCAGCTAGTCTTCTTGTAGACGAAGGGAGATGGCCAATAAAGTATTGCCATTGGTTACTGCAGCAGGGAGAAATGCCACAGTATGTCATAATGTAAGTACAAGGACTAGCCTACCCCATTAAGGAATGTTTCTCGCCGGACACCAGGGAAGTTTCGGGGTCCCCTAAAGAAAGAAATAAACATATGTCGTATTTCTTCAAACAACTATAATCTATGTCTATGGAGTATGTTCATGCAGGCAACCAAATTGAAAGTATTTATTTTGCGATTCACCCATAATTATGTGATGGAATGGCATTTGTCTAAATAACCATCATTCTCAAATGTCTAAAATGTTTAGAATACTTTGTAGTAATAACGTTTACTGAAGAATCTAAAATTGGACATTAAAATGACTTCTTGGAAATCTAAAATATCAGCATACCTATCCATTCTTTTGTCTTTGAAGAAACCTGCAATAAAAGATGCTTAGCTTGTTAAACTTAATCTGGTATAAATCATACTTTAACAACAGTTCCAGCATGCAACAACTAAAGAAAGCAAAGTAAAACCCATAGCAAATCAGAAGACATTAATCATATAACCTTCTACTTTTAGTACATCTACTACGTGTACTAACTTACCAACCTTGCCATTGCTTATACTAGAAAGAGTCTAGAAAGCTACTCTAAACCCCAATTCCAAAAAGTATTAATAATAAAATACACAACAGCCACTGTATTACTGTCTTTGTTTGTCATAAATTGCTCATCTTTCAAGATTGTTTCACTCATAGTGCAGCTTGTCAGTTTATGGCAGGAAGAAATCTGCAACGTGGAGCGTGGGCTGTAAACCTGGGAGAACTTGTTGGTACTGACGAACCAAGATGATAACTGCAGTGAGTCAGCAGACAGTGCATCATTATCATCATTGCATCAGAAAGCTTAACTTCCACAAACACTGAGCTCTGGTGTTTGATGATCTACTACTGTGAATACAGCCTCTACGGGTCACTGAACGTTGAAACATAAAGCCACTTTTTCATTCAAAAAGTCGAGCTTTGAAACTTTAGATGCACATCTTCACAAAACAGGCCCACAGACAGCTACAGAACTACCGTAATTACTCTAATAATTCAAACAGGAGATAATAATTAAATGTGTAGGTGTTTGAATTATTAGGAAAATGAAAATTGAAAATGATCAGTGTTCATATATATAATTAGGGACAACCAAATAAAAATACAAAATAGTGTTGTAAATACAATGGTAAATAAATGGAGGATTCAATAAATAAAACAAAGTAAGACAAAAAATGTATTTTAAAATCGACCGTGTTCTAATAATTAGAAAATAGGATTTTTTTAAAAATTGGTCATGTTTGTATTTTAAGGTCAGAAATAAACTATTTTTAGCAATTAATTTAGGTGTTGGAGGGTTCGAATTATTAGAGTAATTACGGTACTCTGAATGCAAGGTAGAAGGCGGCAGCATCAAGCTCAAGCCTGTATGGCCACAGCTAGCCTGCATGCGTTGGACCAGTGGTCAATATCACTAACACCAGCCGCCCATGAAAGTCATGCCATTTGTTGGTTGGTAAGCGGAGGTCTGCGACTTTAAGCATTTCCTGCTACGTTGCATCTAGAATGTTTACAGAAGCTATGAATTCCAGCATAATAAATCCTGGTGAAGAGACGAACCGACCATAGTACAGTCAAGGTAACAACTAACCATCCCGTTCAAAGTCGCCTCTATTTCGCTTGTAGCGCTGCTGGCCGTCAAAGTAGTTGTTATCGCGACTGTATCTGCGTCGTCTGAAAGTCAAGGTGGATCATGATTCATACATATTCTAAATCACACGAAAGAAACGATCCAGTTTTTTTTCTCTCTTTCTACGAGATACGACAACACACACTGGGTTAGACATCAGTTCGCCCACCATCTTGTTAACTAGAACACAAGCATTGTAGACAGTGGTAAACCGACAATAGGAGGACTCATGTTGGAGTTCAGTCTGTTGTGTCCAGGCTTGTGCAGACCTTACATTGCTAGCAAGCAGACAGGCATAAGAACCCTGCTACTTGCCATGGTTTAATTAATGTACACAAGTTCTCTTCCACATAATGATTGTACGGCTACCACACGATGTATAGCCAGTTACAACTCTCATAACAGTATAGTCGTTCTGTGGAACAGAGCACAGATTTATAGCATTACATTTTAGTATAACTTCAGCACTTATTTATGAGCTAGCTTTGTACCAAATAAAAATATTCATTCATGCAGTTTCATTATTTTGTGTAGATTTTGCTTTATATTTGTTCAGTAGATAATAATACATTGTATGTGTTCAGATTGAGCAGGAACTTTTCTATTTTCCTTCGACATGTTTGAGCTTGTCTATAACTAAGGTAGACCTCACTTAAACCAGACACTCGCCTATAATATACTGACTCAGGCTTGGTTTTGTGTAGTCACTTACAAATGTGGGGTTAGCGTTATTCTTAACAGTAAATTGTGTGGATTGCACTTCAGTATATTTTAGTTGTATGTAGAAACTTCATTGTGTAAAGTTTAGCTGTATGTTGCAACTTCATCGTTTCATGCTTAACTGTAGCAACTTTTTTCATCAATTCACATTTAGCTGTATATATCAACTTTATTTTTCCATTATATAAAGTTCAGCTGTATGTACTGTAAGTTTGTTGTGTCAAGTTTAGCTGCATGTAGCAACTTAATTGTTTCGGGTTTAGCTGCAAGTAGCAACTAAATTGCGTCAAGTTTAGCTGAATGTATCAACTTCATTGTATTAAGTTTAGTAATATGTAGCATCATAATTGTGTCAAGCTTAGCTGTATGTATAAACATAAGTATGTCAAATTTAGCTGCATAGTAACTTAATTGTGTCAAGCATAGCTGTGTATCAACTTCATTGTGTTAACTTTAGCTGTATGTAGCAATTTAATCTTTCATTATGTAAAGTTTAGCTGTATGTAGCAACTTAGTTGTGTCATGATTACCTAAACGTAGCAACTTCATTTCATCAAGTTGCTGTATGTAGCAACTTTATTTTTCATTATGTAAAGTTTAGCTGTATATAGCAACTTTGTTGTGTCAAGTTTAGCAATAAGTAGCAACATAATTGTGTCCATCTTAACTGTATGTAGCAACTTAAATTTTCTCTCTCATTGTTTCAAGCTTAGCTGCATAGCAACTTCATTGTGTCATGTTTAGCTGTATGTAGCAACCTAATTGTGTAAAATTTAACTGCATGTAAAAACTTCATTGTGTCAAGTTTAGCTGTATGTAGCAACATCATTGTCAAGCTTAGCTGTGTAGCAACTTTATTGTGTCGAGTTTAGCTCTATGTAGAAACCTAAATGTTTTAGCTGTATGTAAAAACTTAATTGTGTCAAGTTTAGCTGTATGTACAACTTCATTGTCAAGTTTAGCAATATGTACCAACTTCATTGTCAAGTTTAGAAGTATATAGAAACTTCATTGTGTCAAGTTTAGCTATATGGAGCAACTTCATTGTACAAAGTTTAGCTGTATTACTTGTACTACGGCTTGCATGTTTGTGTGCACATACCCTACTCAGATTTACGTTGGATGATGGTATTAACTCACTGCCTCGCAACATGGATATGCCACAAACAGGCCCCGATTGCTCGAAACAAACTTGAGTTTGAGATTTTGCTCAGCTAAGATTTCTCCCACTGACTCGGTGCTGTAACTATGTCTCGGTTCGAGTTCTTATTTTTTTCTCTTCTCGTGTTACAGCACAGTCAATGGGAGAAATCTCAGCTGAGTAAACTCTCAAACTCAAGTTTGTTTTGTGAAATCGGGGCATGGTTTCAAAATACCCAGATTACAAAACATTTTTGATTACGGGTTCATGCTCGACAGATTTTTCACTGAAATTGCAAAGTTATTGAGCATTAAATCATATTCAAAAATGTTTTGCTTGGGATCAGTCCTTGGCTTTGATCCAGCCAGCAACTATATCATGATAGTTTCACTGCTTTTCCTGGTTGCACATCTTACAAGGAATTCATACAGACATGTACTTGAGCTGGAAGCATGTGTGGTGTAGACAGTTAATAGTCTTGTGGATACTAGCATTTTGATGTATGCCATACTCATGTTACGAAGGTGTAAACATAGTATGTTGTCTACTGTTGTTGTGAAGTTACGAGGGTGTAAACATATAGTATGTTGTTGTCTATTGTTGTCATCAACTATTTTTTATGTGAGCCACTCTATCTACACATAAAAGCCATGTATTGTAGTGAAGTCTGAGAATGCAATAGCTGTATGAGCCTATACAACTACCGATGTTCGTCACGGTAAACAGCGCTGAAATGCAATGCTATACACACAATCACAAACCTTCACCAAGTTCCCGTTAGGGACAGGGGAATGCTTTTCATTTCTTGTACCCAAACAAGTAGTTAAAAGTACACATACCCGGATCAGCACTCGACCAGCGGAACGCAGGATACTCATCTCGATATAACACCACTTCTTACACAGAGTCCCATTTTGCTTTACTCTCATTGTCCTCTAGCACACACCTTATATTAGTCCCAATTAACGCTTATTCGACGCTTTTAGTCCCTTTTTTTTTTATAATCAATGTGAACCCTTGGCGCATGCCCAAGCATTCACATGTCTAGTCCATTGGCAGAGTGATAGGGACGCTACGAGGAACATCCAGATTGATTTAGCCACAGAAATAGCATTGTCCACACAAGTGGCTACGTGAAATCACCATCCCTACACTTTTTGTGATCTTAACAAGCAATGCATCACCCATGGTATAAGTCCGTTAGGCCTGATGGGAAGTGCACTGCCAATCTTGGCCACTAATAAGTCCGGAAAATGTCTCTTGTTTACACTAAACATCAGCACATCGGGTTTTTTTTAGGTAGCACATTGGCTGGTTTGGATTTGGCTTTCAGAAGCTTTACTAGGATAACTCCTGGTGGTAAAATTGTAGATGGAGATGATAACTGGACACCTCTCGGCTAGAGAGGCACAGGAAGGCTCTGATGCACGCACAACATCTGTTATCTTCAATGTCACTTATCGTTCCAGATTTCTGGAACAACTACCCTGTAAATCTTATAGGAAATTTTAGTTCAGCAAAACATTTTAGTCCATAGGTACTTACCGCCCCCCAGAAAAACAACCCCACCCTGTTTTTATCTTAGCGCCTTAGGGACAGAACGTTCGTATCCTTGCTATGGGGAGCAAGTTGGACTTTTTAAAAATGATAAAGATCACCACTGCATCCAAAGGAACAAACACTCAAGAGAGTCCTCTTCCTCCGTAGTGTGAAGTCTGTGTGTATTCATTGGTGTCTAACCTAGCCATGTCTTGGAAGCGGGGCATCCTCGGTCGCTCATTCGATCTGTCTGGACGAACAATGTGTCGAGATCTCCGAGCTTTGCGCACAATGGAACTCAGGTCAAGTTTATTGTCAGGGGGGAATAACTTGCACAGTCCCTCTCCACACCGGGGCTCGATCTCCTGAAAGATGAACGCAGATCAAGTTTATGTTCTGTCATCCAATAAGTGAGTGAGTGAGTGAGCGAGCTAGTGTTTTACATCGCAGAAGGAATCTTTCATCCATGCACTACATTTGATAATTATATTTTAAAAATTGTATTGGGATTTAGATCAGCATTAAAGATTCTTTCACTTGTCAGTTTAGGGCAGGAGGAAACCTGCACCATCCATAGCGCTGAATGTTGCAGTAATCTTCCAGTATCGGCTGGTACCGACAGCGAGTGAATATGGAGTTTAATGTCGCTGTGGGAATCTTTCACCCATTTGCAACGATGGTACTGGCAGACAAAGGATAATACCTGCATTGCCATGGTACAGACAATGCATCCTGTCAATGTCATGTCAGAAAGGTAAGGTAACTACCAGGACGCGACTTAAACTCATGGCCTTTCGCTGCGAAGTCCAACGCTTACCATTGCGCTATGGATGGATGATAACGAAGAAGATAAAGAGAGAAATGGGAAGAGTCAGCACTCACCTGGCCGTCTCTGCCTATCTTAACAGGCTTGTTGTTGTTCCACGAGTTGTGAAGATGTGCAGCTTTAGAGAAAGGCAGCTCACGTCTACAAACAGCAAGTGTCAAAGTAACGCATCTACTTCAGCAAAACATAAAACCATTAGTGTACAGCAATCTGTTTGTATTGCATTTTAGGTAAAAAGCAATAACCATGTATGAATCAATACAGAAGATATACACAAAATTCAAACCTGCCTGAAAATGTATAATTATAGGAGTGCGCAACGACATATTGACCGATAAAATGTAAGCAATTCTCTTAGTGATCGGGAGGGGAAACAGAGTTCAAGGAAAAGGATGTGTTCAAAGACAGCCTCACCTTCCAACCCAGTCTAGTTTGAAGACTGCACTGAGTGCACGAGCACTCATTCCAGGGGGCAGCACCCATCTGATCGGAGGGTGGTCTTTGGTAGATTCGTCGGCAATTCGGGCGAATCCTAAACAAGAAACTAGCAAGATGTAAATTCACATTTAGAGAAAATTAAATACTAGCCAACTCAAAGTTGACTGAAAATGTAATAATTACCAGAAATAATGCATGTGCTTAGAAACTGGGTATCTTGAAGGGCAATGTCAAAATAAAAAATCAGAAACGACATGATACAAAGTAGAAGCAATGCAGAACTGTAGATGTAGGAATCACTACTTGTCCACCACTTGATTGTCCAATATGTGAAATTACAACCAGAAGATTCCTGAAAGTTCCACACATACCTTGGAATTTACCACTTTCCTTGACGGAGAATATGAGAATCACGTTGTTGCTTTCCTGGAAACACAAAAACAACCAATTTACAGATTGTTAAATAAGTGAATTACCGTATTGGTTTACATCACATCAGGAATCTTTCATCTTTAGGTGAAGGAAGAGTATTTTTTCAAAAGATTTCAACATTATAGTAAAAATCAATCAATCATGTCAGCATTTATTTTTACACATTTATCTATATTTCAAACATTAATTGACATATTTATATATTTTTCTAAATGTATTACCAACCAAGCAGTACATAAAAGTACATGGCTCAAGGCCCCTGTGGGATACGAGATAATCAATACAAGGTCATTCGCTGTGAACGTACCCTGTACGCCTGATTGAGCTTGGCCTCGTTCTGTGGAGGCGTGGACCAGACTCCCTTGGCCTTGGCCAGAGCCACGTTCTCGTGGTTGTTGCTCTTGATGAGGAAGTAGCGCGCGTTCTTGAACAGGTACTTGGTCTTGCTGGCATACTCTGGGGGGAAAAACACCACTGAACATGATCTAGGTTCTTTGTAAAAAAATAATCACTCAAGCACAGATCCCTGACCACACATTCTACATACACCAATTCGTATAATTCAAGGAAGTAACCATGGGTTCCGAAAAATGTGTTGTTGAGTTCGGCTTCATTTAATTTTTTGGGGTCTATTTATCAGATCGGTCAGAGGTTTGCCTTCCAACATTCTTACTCTCATATTTGGCTTCTAAACTTATGGCAGGAAGAAATCTGTACCACCCATTATAGTAGCCTTAGTGTTGCAGTTAACACTGGCTGATACTGACGAGTGATGGAAGGTGGATTTAACATCACTGCAGTAATCTTTGAATATATAACCAAAGAATATATAAACATATAAATATATACAATGTAAGTTGTCCACATTGTCTCAACGTTCGGGGTAAAACATAAACACATGTTTTTAAAATGTGGTTTAGAGCCGCTTTCAATAAGATAACTGCTCTCTTAAACTTTGATCATTGCATCAAGACAGCTAACTTCTGCAGACACTCAGGGTCACTCGGGGTAAGCTGTTTCAACAAGCCACTATTTCGCAAAGAGATGAAGGGAAGCAACTTACTCCTCCTCTCGGTCTCACTGTCGCTCTTCCCGCCCTCCTCGCTCTTGACGCTGTGTTCGTCCTCGCTGTCTTCCGGAGTGTCGCTGGGCTCGTTCTCGCCACTCTCCTCACTACGTCGGTCCCACTCGATCGGCGAGATCTCGCGCGGCTGATGCTTCTTCTTGGGATGTCTCGTCTTCTTCTTCTTGGGACTGGCTTCACCATCTAGTCATTCAACACATGCACTTACGTTATATCATGTTCTAAATTATACTTCTTTTCATAAACTTACACAATTGCAACCAATACATTATTCAATCATCTAAGAGAAGACTCGACGACATGAGCGAGTGATTTATTGGTTACTATCATAGCGAGAATATTTCACCTATACGTGACGAACTTGACATTGGGAATTTCCATAACATTACTAAAATTATATCAATGCATGAATTGGGAGTTGAACGTCGCTGCAGGAATCTTTCACCCATATGAGATGTGGTAACCAATCAAAGGATTTTAACATTTCATCAGTGCAATCACGGACGCGACACGACGACTCACCCGACAATGCGTCGCTATCGCTGAGCATGGAGTCCTCCCCGGTACTTCCCGTCTCGCTGCGTGTGTCGTAGTCCTGAGAGGTGTCTGCCGTCTCGACCGGCTTCACTTCCACAGGCTCGTCGCTGATGCCGACGTCGTGAGCGTCGTCAATGGCTTCCTCCTCACCAGGCTCTGAGAAAACAGGTTGAAACTCTCCACACTGATGTCAGGTACATGTCTTGCATTACAATCTGCATTACTGATAGGCAACATGCCCAGTGAAGCAAAGACAATTATGAAATTCTATCTTAGAAGTTTGTGAAAAGAAAAAAAAAACAAGGACGTAAATTGAATCGCAAGAAATCATGTTTTAGTTTAATGGTATTCAAAAAGTAATTTCAAACTTTTATGAAGAAAAAAAAAAGCTTAGAGAGGAAAACAAAATTCAAGCCCAACTGCTACCTACCTATCTTGACGACCACAGGTACTTTCTTCACTTTCACTTTCTTCACAATTTTCTTCACTACTTTCTTTTTGGGCTTCTCGATCTTGGCCATCTTCTCGGGAGACTCTCCTAAAACGTCAACGACATTTGTAATACATTGATCCAGACTCAGCACACCGAAACAATAACGACCACATTAGGTTTCACTTATACCAGGGTTGAGAGATTATTGATATTTCATGCGATTGACGTTGTGCAGATTCAACTCTTCACTCACTGGTTGTATTGTGCCAGTGGAATGTAATGTAAACTTCTAATATGATGCAGTGCAATAAAGATGATAACCAACTCACTATAGTTGTGTGGTCAGTGGTTTCAATAAGTGCCGGCAACTGGCAAAATTGTCCCTCTATTACGGAGTATTTCCCTAATTTTGCTGTCTACTTTCAATCTTGCTGATACTACTTTGTAGATGAAAGTGTGATTTATGCAGGTCTTTTGCCTCTTACTTTTGCTACTCTGCCACCTACTTCCGATTCTACTGAAACCACTGGTGGTACACGTTAACTTTACACACAAATAATTCATATATCTGTTTTGTTCAGCTTTAGATGGCGTTCTTGCAGACTTGTGTCTACCATACAGCAAGGCAACTTGTAAATTGTGCAGGACATGTCCAACTCTTACCATCAGCAGTTTCCTTGTCATCTTTCTTAACCGGGCTCGCAGCTTTCTCAGCTGGTGCAGCTTTTCTCTTCACTGGCTTTGCTGCAGCGGTTGCTGGTTTGACGACAGTCTCTCCCTTCTTGACAACCGAGGTTGTCTCCCCTGCAGCATTCTTTTTCACAATTTTCTTGACAATTTTCTTAACCACTTTCTTGACTGGTCTCTTCACCATTTTTTTCTTCACAGTAGGTTTAACGACCTTTTCTTCAGGAACTTCTGTAGGGGGAAAAAAATCATCGATACAATTTTAGCCATAGCTTGAAAGTGGTCAAGAAAAGCAATGCAACAACTAGGTAGACTACCGTTATGCAATCATTTTAATATACCTCTTATACCTTTTTCAGCAATATTAACATTTAAGAATGAAACAAGTAAACACTAGTGATCTCGTAAACATTGAACTGTTTGGTTGTCTAGTTTTATAAATGTTGTTACAAATTATTTTTAAATATCATAAGTATGAACTGAACATGCACGACATACCTTCCATTTTTTCTTGGTTTATTTCCGTTGTCAGGTCATCCTCCACATTGCCTCCCAGGTCTAGAATGTCGTCCAAGACGTTAACAAAGCCATCACCTGCATGAACAGACCAGAGATGTCTTAGAAATAACGTTATTGTTACCAGTTTTAACACATTTTTCAGGCATGGCAACAGACAGCTGTGAGTGAATTATTGTTTTACGTCACAGTGGGACTCTTTCACCCATAGGTGACGACGATTTTGGAAAACAAAAGGGTCTCGGCCCCAAGCAACATTCAGAGTTTAAATTAACTTCTCCCTGCTGAAATAGGAACAAGCACAGCTCTTTAACTCCCTCCCCACTGAAGGCAACTGGAAATGCCCTAGTGAGCAGTGCCTTTGTCTAATCCACCAGGGAGTGTTAAGGCATCTCTGGTTGCCTCCAGCAGTGAGAGGGTTAAATCAGATTTCCACCGATCTGCAGAAAATTGTCATGCCCGAATTTTCTTAAATAATTTATATCAAGCAGGGAATTCAATAAGATACGTAGTGCAGTAGCAGTTGGAGGATTATAGCTGGTGAAGCAAGTATAGCGAACCCGGCCATAAACAGAGCCAAAAAGCTAGTAACCGAGACTGTATATTTTATATATGAGCCATAGCAAGTGCACAATTGACTGTTGGTCGAAGTGAACAATTGACGGTTTCATGCTCAAGCTAAAATTTTACACGAGGATTAGTGCGAGAAAAACACCAGTTTAATTTAATGTGTTTGCACGTTTTATCTCGGGGCCTGCTCTGGGGACGGCAAACATTAAAATTGACCATGCTCTACCTATTTATTTGACCAAATTGTAAACATTGGCATTGCCCGATAACATTTAAACATTCTAGAGCGACTTTCCTTGTAATATTGTCGCGTGCAACAACTCACTAACTTGAACAACAAATGGGGGATCATCTGGTTGGGAATTAAAAGGAATTTGCTAGCTTGAGATTCCTAACCTTCCCTGCTGACCAGAAATTGACTTTTTACACTGGTCAAAGGCTAGAGCTAGGAATTTACTTGGGAATGTGTCTGTTACAAGGTTCATATTATGCACATATGTATTGCAACTTTGTAATACATTTGAATATGTACAGGATACATTACATGGAAAATAGAAACAAATTTGAAAATAACTGTTTTATTTTATTTGTCAAAATAACAAATCACGTCCAATGTTTTTCACCTTTAGCATCACATTCTCCTGATGTGTCAGCACTCATCATGAAATTTCATGAACAAGATGAATCACTACGGGTAAAATTGATCAGAATGGTTCTTTGAATTAAACAAATAAGTTTATTTGAAATGTTTATTTTGGAAAAGGGACAGAGCGCTACAAAGGCATCATGGCCGACAGTTTTCAATGCGCATGTGTTTGCG
This sequence comes from Lepetodrilus galriftensis, assembly GCA_032361785.1. Lineage (NCBI taxonomy): Eukaryota > Metazoa > Mollusca > Gastropoda > Lepetellida > Lepetodrilidae > Lepetodrilus > Lepetodrilus galriftensis. Next base: position 20,531 of record JAUTBZ010153003.1, read on the forward strand.
CAGGTTCTAGTACCATTAGAAAATATCGGAAATGGTTCATTATTAAATTCCGAATGAACAGATTTCTGAATGCAAAATATGAAATCAACAATAAAACGAAATATGATGTCATGTAAAACAATCGATATGAAAAGTGCACACGCTGTGTAAATGATGATGCAGTTCATTATTATTAACTTCAGAGATTCATGCTAAAGGTATCCAAAGGGCTAGCAGAAACTATGGACTAAATAGGAGAACATATTTTATATTTCAGATAGTAGCATTTTGCAGAACTACTGAATAAAATCTTGTTACATGTTTTATGGGGAAATGTTTCTATTTTCATTTTGATCTATATATTTTTTACCTAGATGCTCTCTAGTAGGTCAAAACGTGTTCACGGGTTGGATACGATAGTCATAATAATGGAAATTTAAGGCACTGTAAGTGTGTGTGTGCGATTCGTAGATAATAATTTGCATTCATTTTCCGGTATCCAATTCCTATTTTGAAGAACCCAATTACAATCAGAATACATCGATTTGCAGCGATAAGTTCAAGATGATGTTCTGATTGAGTCAAAAATCAGCTGTTTGTGAACAGTGTTGTTGTTGTTGTTGTTGTTGTTGTTGACATGGAAGAGGATGAACTTGCTGCATTGCGGTCAATTTACTGTATGCCAGGAGAATTAGAAATCACACATGGTTGAGTGCAGCATTCTGTTGGTTAATTCTTTGTCAGGCTGGATAATATAGATGCACAAAAACAAATAAAAGAATGAATTTCCAAGGCTAATATAATATATATTTCGGTAAATTATTATTTATCGAAAGAAATAATTGTATTTCAGAGCTCCAGATAATTTTGCAACCTGGGAGTATCTTACTCCCTGATTTTGATTTAAATATTGCAATTCTGGTACTCCCAGAAATTAATTTAGAGAGTATTATGTGAAGATTAATAGCAGTTTTAGGTTGCTTTTAGCATAGTTCAAATAGCTAAACGTCGTGGCAATGGCCACATTTACTATCGGACATTTAATTTTGGTTAGATGTGACCAAAATTGAATGTCCAATAGTCAATGGAACAGTCTAAAAGAACAGAAAAAGGAAGAAAAACATTATCAAGATATTATCAAACCTATAATTTTTTTATTCTCTGTAAAATGAGGTCTATTTAAAATAAATAAGTGATGCGCGTGACCGTAAATAGCCCACATATTTTATCATTATGTACACTGCCAGATTCAATATCTATGCATATTTCTCAATGTTTACTGCATAAATTACGCGGATACGCGCCTTATCTGGGCTACTGTATTTATTTTGGTACTATCGAACTAAAATATAAATTTTAGATTGTTTGCACCATTAATTATGGTTGTCGTTAAATGTTTTGAATAAATCACTCCAGGCTAGATGATATTTTAGCCCATAAACAATCTGAAAATACTAAATCCAGTTAGTGGATTCCCTTGTTCATTGTTCAGTAAATATGAACTTCTCTGTTAATAGATGCAACCCGAGGAACGCAGATTAAAGTTTATCTTCAAAGCCATGGCCAGACGCGTGCAGTCTTCAATATTGGCGGAGATTATCCTCACAGTAGTCCAGAGGTGTCCATCTTTACCTCAGACATTGACAGAAGCACAATAAAATCACTCTGTAACGATATGCATCTACACGCCAAGCACAATACCGGCCGCCCAGTTGTTATAGAGATGATTTCTCTACTTCAGGAAAAACTGTCGGAGATAGAAACCGAGAACAATGTTGAAACGATTAAAAAACAGCCAACTCCAGACATTTCGACATTGTTGTTGCGTATCGATCACATGAGGTCAAGGACACACTATGTGAAGACAATCAAGAGATGGACAGAACAGCTGAATCTAAAGGGGAGACTACTCTTCTGTCAGAAGCTTATCCTCTTACTACTGCAAGGGAATTCTACTGCACTGAAGGTTTGCATCTTGGGCGACATTCTAGACATCCTTTCATGAAACTCTCGCATCCACTATGTGTAGTTGGTTGTGATGTAAGATGTTCCTACTGGTCTCGGTCAGCAGGGTTACCCCTTTGGGACAGTCGGTAGAGCATTGGACTCGCAATCCAGCAATTTGGGTTCGAATCCCAGAAATGGCAGTGGTCCTGTTTCATGACTCTCTCGTAAGTCACGTTGATCACTACATATTCTCGTCGTGGATACAAGGGTTTCATGGAACTGTGGTATCCATAGCACTGGTATCGTGACAATTGTGTTCGCACATAAACATTACGTGGAGATTTATATTGTTATCTTTTTCAATTGATAGAAATGGGGGTTTAGAGCCACTTTCAAGATCGTTTCACATATCACGGCTTGTCAGTTTAGGGCAGGAGGAAACCTGCAACATCTGTAGCACTAAATGTTGCAGTAAACCTGCGAATAACGGCTGGCACTGAAACGACTGCATTGCCACTCTAAAGACATAGCAGTGCATCCTATCATCAAGTCAGAAAGGTAACTTTCACAAACGTTGATGCCAGGCTCTAAGACGGAAATTGAACCGGGAACCTTTGTCTCCGAAGTCACAAAATTCTACCACTGCCCCCTTGTAAAATGTACATCAGTGGTTTCAGTAGAATCGGAAGTAGGTGAGTGAGTGAATATGGAGTTTAACGTCGCTGCAGGAATCTTTCACCCATTTGTGACGACGAAAGTAGGTGGCAGAGTAGCAAAAGTAAAAGGCAAAATGTCTACATCATCTACAAATTTGTATTGGTAAAAAAAAAAAAAGTTAGAATAATAGATAGCAAATTTAGGGAAATAAACTGACAAATTTGCCGGCACCTATTGAAACGAATGGTAAATACACCTCTACACCATGCATACAGAATACAAAACATTGCGTTTCCAGGAGTACATGAACCGCCACAAGTCTGTCAACATTGACGTGGATTCCCGTGGCCACCCGTGCAAGGAGAAGATGATATCAGTTCTGTGTGATAAAGTACTTCACCCAGACAGCAGGCATGAATTTATTTTCACAACCTTTCAACTTTATATATGAAGCAGTAATATATTTCCATTTCCATTTCAACTTCTATGATATTTCTGTTCATTGTTAATGCTACTATAATATTTCCATTCATTGTTAATGCTACCAGCTCAATGTAAAAAATCTTTTTGTTTTGTTTCAGATTTGCGGAATTCCAAGTTGTTGAATACAAATCTTTGAAATCCTTGGAGGATCTATTTACAGACAATGACATGCAGGATTTATTTCTTAATTATGTACGGACATTAAAAGGAATATCATGAAATTGTGGTAATGTTATTATGTGTGCGTGTGTGTGTGTGTGAACGCATGCAAATGCACATGTATATGTACTTTTATATTTAGTCAGTGTAGGTGTGACATTGGATGAGCGAATGTTTGCATGTGTGTGTATGCATGTTACAATAGATACCATGAAGCAAACTTGATTTAGGTGGTGTTCCATTCACGGTCGAAGAAACACATTCTGGACAGACGTGTCCAGACCGTGAATGGAGCAGCCCGTGCAGTCCATTCACAGGGCTAGCAGAAACTATGGCCTACGGTAAATGGGAGAACATATTTTATAGTTCAGACAGTAGCATTTTGCAGAGCTACTGTATAAAATGTTGTTACATATTTTATGGGGAAAGTCAAGGGCCGAGGCAAATACTGGGTGCGTTCAGGACATAATACAATTTTATACTTTACAATACGCTACTTTTCTAAATGTAGTGGCTGGCTGAACGATTGTGTATCAAAATAGCAGGAAATCGGTTTACACATGCGTCCAGTCCATTCCCTGCATGTTTTGGGTTGTCCTAATATTTGCTTACAAACACTATGGGCTCAAAAGCCGAAGCAAAACGTAGTACTACATAGTACTACCAGTGTAGGCTGAACGATTATTGTAACACTATGTATCAAAACGTATAAAATTGTAGTCTGTCCTGAACACTTCTGAATGAGCTACACCACCTCTTCAGCGTGGACACATTGCACGCGTCCTGGACACACCTGTCCCGTATTCCATTCATGTCCTGGACGTTCTGGCTTGTCCAAGACTGTCGATGGAACATCACCGTATTCTATACACATTCTGACCACTGCTCCCAAACCACAAATAGTGGCCTTGTATGATCATCATTATCTCAAATAAAACTATCACTAATGTTTCATGTACAAGTATTAAACCAGGCTTTATTTACAATTAAAGAATGTTGCATGTAAAAGTAATGAATACTATTTGAGTAATCCATTTGATATTTTACAATAAATAAATGTCAGACTCCAGTTTCTGACCATAATAATGGCAGCAGTTACACAGTGCTATATGTACATCAGTCGCGTGTTACACAGTGCTATATATGTACATCAGTCGCGTGTTACACAGTGCTATATGTACATCAGTCGCGTGTTACACAGTGCTATATGTACATCAGTCGCGTGTTAGCTGAACACATGCAGGATAATACTTGGCTGTTGTCATCAAATTCCAGTCAAATGCATAAGGTAGAGTTTGAACGAAGCTAAGGGTCACTTCAAGCACATTATTGGTAAGCAAACAGCCTTGGCATGGCTATATCTGGACACATCTTGTTCCAATTCCAGTTATTCCGTTCTGTTCCAATTCCAATATCAGCAGACTACAGCCACTCTTACGAGTCAATGAAATGGAACTTCAGTCATGGAATCCGACATTGTAATTTCAACAAGCCATGTCCCGTGCAAATAAATCGATCATCGGCGTATTTCCTCGGGAAATTGCCATGGCTGGAACTTCTCCTCGCGCACAAACCTAACTGAGAGTAACCACGGTGATGCACCGTCGATGTGACGTCATCAGGACGCCTTGCTCTGGCCGGGGAAGTAGGCGGACACGAGTGGCGGCTGTGCGGTTCTCGGCACAATCATCTGCTGACTGAGTCTGACGGAGGACGGTGCTGCGGTGCCGTTGTGGTGCATGACAACAGGCGGGGAGGAGCTGCGGTTCAGGAGGCCGCGGACCGGGATGGCGTCCTCGCGCTTCTGGAGAAACTTGGGGTCGATCGGGGGGTCGCTGGAATAAATTAAACAACTGCTGTCACATAAAATAAATAAAATGTGAAATTAAATTAAAAGATGTGGGAAATAACTAGGGTTTTGAAAAGAAACAACAATGAGACATTCCTTGTATTGCCGACTAAATACGAGATGATCATGAAGCATACAAGAAAAAGCCACCACAAGAACACCTACTTCTCCTTGTCTGCCGACTTTGTTGACGCTGGCGAACTGTTGTTGCTGTGAGGCCGAATCTCCTCAGGGATTGGGGGTGGGGGGTGACTAGACACGGGTATGGGGAGACCACTCCATCGAGGATTCCCTTGTTTAAACTGCACCTGTGCAATCAATGGAATGGATCACTCATCATGACATGGTAGACTGCTAAAGACACATTTCACATATTTTTTATGACATTTCTGTCATTTGAGGATGATACAGTCGTAGTTTCATATACCGTATACCGGGAAATATTCGTGGGAGGTTATTATCGTGGTATTCAATGGTAACATGGCAACCTCGAACTTAT
>JAUTBZ010153004.1:0-11550 GCA_032361785.1 Lepetodrilus galriftensis
GGTAACCTTCGACTCCTATGTAAAGGACATTATGTCGTTGTTATAGCAGCAGGTAATAAGTGAATTATTTGTAAACCTCGCAGGTGGGGTATATGAATATTTTTATAAGAAATCTGAACAGAAAAAACTTGCAAGGAAGGTAGGATAATAGGTATCATAGTATGAATGACCATTCAAAATCTTCACATATATGTAGACACTGATGTTAAGACATTGATTATGATAGAGATTGAACACTAAATTTATGATAGAGATTGAACACTAAATTTGTTCTATCATCTATGATAGAGATTGAACACTAAATGTGTTCTATGATAGAGATTGAACACTAAATGTGTTCTACACGTAAAGACGAGACTGGCGTCCACTTTCTGTACAGTGCAGGGGTGTCTGCTTTTAGTAGGTCACGCCGTCTTTTTTCCCCTCGAGGATAAGCACCCTGCCCTGTCAGCCCTCCTATTACATAAATGGGCACTCCCTGTGTTCAGTCACCCATGCAGTGTACCTACATCCTGGCGTTGGGGGTGCTGTATGACCGGCACCGTCTTTCATCATTGTGGAGTTTATTGGCTTCTCTTTGCTTTGTAGGTAACAAACTTTAGCAAAGTATATCTGTGGGTACAAGGGGGATATTTATATAGCGTATCCCTGTGTGTCAGATACATGAAAGCCATTGTAAGTTTGGTCCGCTGTGACCCCCTAATGCTGTAGGCATCAGCACCTGTTAGTGTTATAGACCACACACATTTACTTTGGGTTATCATACATTGTACCATAATATTTAAATTTCATTGAATTTGATTGGTCGAAATGGTTGGGAAGTCAAATCGCAATAATCCTACAGGTTTTATTTAACAGGGCATTAAATTTAACAGTGTGGCTGGACACTGCCTGTTGGGGAAGATCTCTGGCAACCAGTTACCATGGTTACTGTTCAGTTTCTACTGTATATCATTTTCAGAGATGTTGCAAATATTAAAACTCTAGTGTTCACAGGTTTTCACTGGCGTCTTGGTGGTGTATAATTAAATGACATGAGCATGTGTGGGACGATATTTATATTTCAGCCATTGTCTCCTGCACATCAGTGAATTCAAATGATCAGCTGGTAATCCCCACAACCTTCCTAGAAGCAGCCACCTGTAAAATGATAAGCATATCATGTTCACACTAGGTAATGAACAAAGTTAACAATATTTATAAGCTTTGGATATCAAAGAAGAAACTCGGCTGGGGATTAATGGATTAAAAATAGAGAAGAGACCAGACACTACGCTAGGCCATTGTGCAGGTAGTGTTAGGGACCTGCAAGTAAATAGTAATAACTCGATATCCTTCATGTTGTTGTCCGTATGGAATGATATCTAGGCATCTCTTGTCTCCTGCCTGTCACATTAACCCTCTCCATGCTGAAGGTGGCCAGAGATGCTCTTAAAAGCTGTGCCTGTGCCTAATCCAGCAGACAGAGGGTTAACGTAATGTGTAAACCATTGTAACAATAAACCCTGATTATTCCAATTAACCATGTTAATGATAAAAAAAAAATTTTTGATGTTGGGAAACAAGGGGATAAACATTTATTAGTGGTTTACGATTAACAGTATTGTGGTGTTTTAGCCAGAGACACTTAAAATAAGTGAAATATTGGTTGCCAGACGCAAAATTAGGTCATCATGGCTCCCAAATTGGTCACTAAATTGAGCCCTGTCAGTAGACATGGTAGAGGTTTATTAGTATCATTCTAATCGAAATTGTTGCGCAACATTCCATGTTCAATGAAGCATGTGTTCTGTGTTTCAAACGGTCAAACTTAGGATACCTGGAACCAAAGGCAAAGTTGTTCCTTTCTTCTCTTTTCCTGTGGAAGCCACCATAATAAATATGTAGGATTTCCCACCCTTTGTTTGAGGCCGATGTTCACTCATCTCAAGTCTGACTGATTTTTTTTGGGTATAATATGTAGCAAAGCTGTAAACATATGGTCCCGAGCAATATCATGACGTGCTGATGCCAAAGGGGCTCCTTTGAAGTGCTCTAGATGCATGATCCCTCTCATTACCTGGTGAGAGCCAGGCCTGCCCACATCAAAGCTAGAACTACCAGCATATTCCCTAAGCCCCCTCTCTCCCTATGTATCTCCCAGCACTGATAGACTCAAAGAGAACTAAACCTTTCAGCTTAGATTTTAATGTGAATGTTGCCGAGGTCAAGCTTGTTGGGTTATGGGAGAGATGAGTCTGTACCTCTCGCGTTTTTTTCTTTTCTGAAAACTGCTAGACTAGACCTTCTTGGAGATTACAAGAGGTTCTCAACTGTTCTTAGTGAAGTTTGCAAGATGTATTAGGGCATAAATCGGAATGTTTCTTCAAAAGTCGAAAAGTCACTTAAGCAGACATCCCCTTGAGTTTGTAAATTTGAAATTGGATGCCCATTTATTTTAAGACATCAATGTACACAGTGTTGGAACTTAACTTTAAGACGTACTCGCCCCAATAATGATATAAATAATAAAACATGAAATTTCTACTCGTCTGTAGGATACCTTTATGAGAAATGGATCGGGGCGCCGGGCGAGTGGGAACTTCTAACACTGATGTACAGTACATCAACGTACAGTTATACTATAAAATATTAATGACGCAATGTTGTTAGTAAGGTTACTCCCCTTTGTATTTCAACATCGCGACCTTCCGATTATAGGGGTGCAACGATTCACCGGTGCATCGCGATACAAAGTTTGACGATACGCGTATCGTATCGCGAGGCTACGTATCGCTATACAACGATACAGGTGTATTTATTTGCCTGATTATCATGGAATACATGTATGAGATAGATTATGTGGAAACATGTCTTTCCATATAAAAAGAGATAAAATGTGTCTTTTTGTTTTTGTTTTTGTGTTTGATAAATGACATTGAGATATCGTATCGTGTATCGTATATCGTATCGTGACCTGTGAATCGCGATACGTATCATATCGTGAGAAAGTGTATCGTTGCAGGCCTATCCGATTACCTATTTTGTTTTTTTCTGGATACCAAATATGTAAGAGTGACTGAGTATATCCACACTTTCCGAGGTGTATCGGTCAATATCTCTACAGTTTTGGTCGTGGGGCCTCCGAGGCGGTAGCTGTTGACCGATACACCTCGGAAAATAAATGTATGTACGTTATAATGGATCACCGACCCACCAGATCACCATGGGGACCCTCTTCAACAGTTTATGCTTTTGGATGAACAATTATTTCGTACTGCATGTAGATTTGTTGTTGCATGTGTACGTGACATAGCCACGTGACTTTCTTGAATCAATCATAATTAGATAAACGAATACACACCCCCACCTGTGATCAAAAGCATAATTCCGCTTGCATTCCGTGGTTAATTTGAATATATGTCATTGTTAATATTATCTAGGAACAACAATGCATCTAAACACAAACAAATAAAGGATGCCATTGATCTATAATTATATTTTTAAAGGAAGACAACTCTTTAAAATGCCCCAAATTGCTCAAATATAGCGGGGAGGGGGGGGGGGGAAGACTCTTTCAGCATCTAAATAAGTATGGGGGAAAAGACACAACAATCAACTGTTGCTTGCATTCACCAGTTCACTGTCATTATCTTGAATAAAACCATGTAACTGATCATCAACACTAAAATGTTACGTTTTTGAGGGATTATTTTTTCATTGTCAGTAATTTATTCTTGGATGTTCTTTTAACTGTTTGCTGATGGGACCCAGGTACACTTACTGGCATGATGAAGGTCATTCAGGGTCGATGTGTCACCGAGAACCATGTGGACTTGAGGTTTACGTTTACATCATCAATAGCCGTTCAATGGGTTCACTCTATTTGCCGAGTTGCTGAGGAGGTTTGGTCAAAAATCCTAAATCATCTCCACAAACACGTTATTGAGGACAAGAAAAGCAAGTTAGAGCTGTGTAGAGGGTGACCAATCTCCTTGTTTGAGCAATCCTCAAACTCTGCATTGATTGAAGCAAGGCCACTGCACCAACAGCTACAGTATTTCAACCTTAAAAACCGTAATAAAAATATAACCGCCCCACTGATGGCCTTATGTGCTGATCATACGAGCGAGAAATAGAACATCCATTTTGTAGAAAGTGTGATCAGTTAGAAAACATTGATGTTTGACAACTCTTGTACGTTTGCAGTTTTCTGCAATGATAAGTGTTTTGGATGATGATGTGTTTTAGCTGTGACATGTGCGGGGTTAGAAGTTCCCACTCGCCCAGTGGCCCGTGGTGACCTTCGTTTGGTTATGGGAGAGTATCGTTTTTAGGGAAAACGCTCTTCGTATTTGACTTACTAGCCCGTTGGCTTGTTCAAAGTAAATTTTTGCACCAACTTCTAACTCTACATGGGTGACACAAGCTTGAAAGCAGCATTGTATCCAAGTATTAATACAATCCCCTAAAACTAAAGAAGAAAATAACTTTCATCATTGTCCATGTTTGAGGTCTTTTTCAGTTGTTGTAGTTTGTGATGCAGATATATGTTCTGGACTGTAATGCTGTTTTGTGTTGTGTTGCAGATGAGGTTATAAGAGTTACTGGCAGCATCCGCAGCTCCGGACCAATGGGAGTTGCAGAGTCCCGGTGAGGATGACAAGCAAAGTGTACGAATTTCTTAGTGACTCCGGTGGAAACAACTTTACAGAATCCGCGCCAAGACCGCCCGTGCCCGGGGAAGAAAATGAGCTGCAGTCCAATGGGGGAATGTCCACCCAAAGCTCGGGGTCGCACAAAAGTCACGTGTCCAACAAAAGCAACAAGAGCCAGTCGTCCACAAAGAGCACCAAGAGTGTTGCCTCCAACAAAGGGGAGATAAGTCATTCCCCTGCCGCCACACCACGCAAGTCTACCTTCGAAAAGTCTGTCTGCTCGGCGGTGCAGAAGCTGGACCATGACGAGATGGAAGCGCCGAACGGCTACGAGCCGGAGGGCAGCGCAGCCAACTCGCCACCCTTCACAGAGACCAGCACCCCGCCACACCTCAAGTGGGCGGAGAACCTCACACACCTCCTCAGTGACAGCGACGGCGTCCAGCTCTTCAAGGAGTACCTGGACCGCGAGGGCGGTGGTGCGCCGGAGGTGGACTTCTGGTTCGCGTGTCAGGGACTGAAGCGCAAGAACGCCCAGACCACCAACATCCCGTCTTTAGTCAAGGCCATCTACAAACACTTCATACGGAATGACGGCGTCCGCTGTCTCGTCAAGGAAACCAAGCTGGAGATTTCGGACAAGATCAACAAGAAAATGGCCATTGACCAGTATATATACGACGGTGCGGAAACCGAGGTGGAGGCGTATATGAGAAATGTGACGTATCCCGCCTTCCTCAACTCCGATTTCTATGTGCAATATGTCCAGTCGTACGGTGATAGCCCAAAGTCCAGCCATTCTAGCGGTTCCAATAGTGCGCGTCCTGTGTCGCAGTCTGGACCATTGCCCTCTCTACCGGAGGGCAAGGAGTTGAACATGACCTCCAAAGACACGTCTATGGGGCCGCCCTTGTTTACGAAAATGCCCTCGCATAAATATTACCGTGAATCTTCTGGTGCTAAGAGGACGGAGACTATATCAGGGTAAGTAGACCACGAGGCGTGACATGCTGTTATGTGTGATGTGAGTGAGGTGAGTGAGTACGTAGGTTACAATGCACTGGATAACTGACTCACAGTTTTATCGTTGCGGCCGAACGAGACTAGAAATAGTCAGTTTCCGGTTTAAACTTTCCAAGATGCTAATTGGGATGTTGATATTTATTGTAGAATCCATGCATACACACTGTTTCTATTTCATACTTACCATAACATCGCACAACATCAGTTTCTAAACATGATCAATATATCGAAAAGGTAAACGACAGATATGGCGTCATACTCATTGTGACATTGTATTGGTTTACCCTCTACCGGAAAAGTTGAAGTTCACCGCTACATCATACACCATCATATGAAAATGAACAGGAGTCCGTTATCCAGTCCCTATACATGCATTGGGCATGTATACAATATTCACCTTTATGATTATTATATCTTCTATAAACATACAGCAGACAATACAGCAAAATAGTGTCCTATCTTCTTTAACCCTCTCCCAGCTGGATTAGACACAGATGCAGCTCTTTAGGGTATCGCTGGTTGCCTTCAGCATGGAGAGGGTTAAAGCTAACTGTTAAATATTTGCTAGTTTGATTTTATCAACAATTAATAATCTTTGAATTTTGGCCTAATATCTACAAAATGGTAACCGTGGCAATGCAAATTTCATGAACACAACTTAAGAGATGGATAAACACAACAAATTAAAAGTTACAAATCAGTTGCAATTAAAAGTTACAAATCAGTTACAATTAAAAGTTAGAAATCGACCACAATTTCTATGATATCAATATATTTTTTTTCAATTTTGTTCTCAATTGCATTATTCTGCAACATCCATGATCTTAGCAATCTTGTAAGACTGTTTTCTACTTTTGATAGCCCCACATCCAAACAGTGAGTAATGATCCTCATTGTGTTAAGCATGTCATTCACCGAGTTCCACAAGTCTGCTGGAGCTAGCTTGCTAAACCTCCTCACACAATGTCACATGTGACACACTGCTTACCACTGTTTTGTCTGTGGCTTCATTTTTATCAACTTTTAGCAAATACAAATGTCAGATTTGACATATAACAATTTAAAATTCACCATTCATATTATCAGGAAATGGTACATATAATCAGGAAATGGTACATATCATCGGGAAATGGTACATATCATCGGGAAATCGTACATATCATCGGGAAATGGTACATATCAGGAAATTGTACATGTCATCAGGAAATGGTACATATCAGGAAATGGTACAAATTGATTGCTAGAAAATTCAGAACTGGAATATTTAATCACAGGAGTTTTTTATTTATTGAATCCTTCATTACATTTCATTTACAACCATATTTTGTATTTTAATTTGATTGTCCCTAATTATTGGAACACTGATCATTCCAATTATTAGAGTAATTACGGTATGTAGACCTTTTGCCGCTTGCTTTTGCCACTATGTCACCTACTTTTGATTCTACTGAAACCACCGATAGGTATCTATCTATGTCTGCATACACAATCTTGCACCTGTTGCATGTTTTTAATCAGGAATAACAAATATTCTAGAGTAGGTTCAACAAATAATCTGATAGATTTGTCATCAGTGATTACGTTACAGTGTACGTGGAGTGCCATTGTTGTAATGTTTATTCCAAAGTTAGTGTAACTGCAATGGTTTCATTCATAAATATAAGTATGTATCTGACAAGACCCATGCTGAGTATACAAGAATTTACGTTTTTACAAAGCAACATGTTCAGAAATGACGTATTTGTTTCTGATAGAGCAATGTTGATTTCTTCTAGCAGGGAGAATGTTACATGAAACGGTCAAACATATTTGAATTTACACGTGAGGATTAATTATGATCGTGTTCATTGCATACGTAAAAGTAGGTTCTTAATGAGCCTTAAAAAGAGGATATCGTTTGGGATGTGTATGCTTCAACTCTTCAGTTCTTTTTACTTGCAGATATGCCTTGTACAGCAATGGCCGACACGCGTCGTATCCCAACCACGTGTCGTACGCACCCGCCTCTGCTCAGGATAGCGAGCTGCAGAGTTTATCTAGCGACGCCCTCACCGATGATACCATGTCGGTTACGGACTGCAGCATGTAAGTCTACCTGGTCTTTTCACCAGTTTTATAAAAATAAAAAATGTTTTAATCTTAGTAGCCCCACACCAGAATCCGGTAGATCTAGAGCCAGGAATCTCAGGGATGATGCAATACAGCACAGAACCATATCAGAATAGTCACGATCGTCTGTGTTATGTCCAAAGATTCTTCATATCGCAGAATGAAACCACAAATCATTTACAATAATATGAGAATATTGTTCTTATAAGTGCTGTAGAGCCAACATCTTAGTGGTACTACCAGGGATCGAAACTAACACTAGTCCTCTAGCCCGCGCCATTTCTCACAATGCTAAAGGTATCCTAAGGCCTAGTAGAAATTCATAATATTAGTTACCAGCATGATTTTAGGGGTGTACAGGTTTTTACAAGCTGAAATTTCTCATACACCCCTTGACCTGCGGTCTCGGGGGTGAGGGGGGGCCTACAATAAATGTCAGCTTGTAAAAACCTGTACACCCCGGAAATCACGCTGGTACAGTGGTAACAAATTTATCCAAAATCGTAATAGTTCTACACCTTAAACGTACCAGATTTTTTGATGCAATTCGAAATGTCTTTCTAACTTTTCAATTGAGAGCTTTTGCAATCAAGTCACAATCATTTATGTCTTAATTATGAGGTCATAACTGTTATCAGTAGCCAAGTGGGGTGTAACACTTTTCACAGGACTCCTCAACCAATTTTATAATGTTCTCTCCCCAATAATGATATAAATAACAAAACATGAAATTTCTAGTAGGTATGGAATGGATGGGACTAGTTTTATCCATGGTACACATGTTCTTGTGGAAAGATAAATATCACAAAGATGAATTACTGTTCTTTCACAAATGTCAGATTGATGTCGCATCAATACTTTGGTATTTTACCTGTCTAGGAAATACAAATTGATTTGTTAAAATGTGGCTATAAATTCCAATGGACATCATCATAATAGTTGGTGAATTTTTAATCTGTTGAAACAAGCTTCACGATTCTTACTTCTATAGGCCTGGCATCATTTCATTTGCATACCCAGCCATGAATAATATATCGGGCAACATTTAGAATGCTCTTTATGATATACTGAATAAGAAACTGGATGAACTTTTATATAAAGAGCCGAATCTATTATGAATGATTTTGCTTTGTGCATAATAAAAATTATCATCCAAAAGTGAGTTTGAGCAGGTAGTGCTCGGGGCTATGACTCCCCAGACAGTTAATATGCTTGACTGATGTGTTAACCTGAATAAAAAAAGATGGGTTTATTTTATCTTGAAAAGTTTATGTCCATATTCGAGAATCTTTGAACATGACTTATTGTTTAGGACTGAAATAAGCCATCATGGTTGGTCGGTCACACGCGGTGATGGAAGAGATGGCGATATTAGTTTTCTGCCAAGCATTTGATCAGTGGACCGAGACTGACAGATAAATTGAACTCTGTATGCTTTGAGGGGACACGGTGGAGTTGAAAAAGTGTCCACATGGTCCCAAACAATGTTCATCAAGCGATCAATAGTTCATAGAAAACTGTCCTGTTTGTACTCTGTCTGTGTCTCATCGCAGGACCATCGCGGGAATACGTGTACATACTTATATACTTCAGTGGCGTCACTTGGTAATTGAACAAGATTATTTAGGCCACAATAGTTAAGAGAACCTCACCCCAGTGTTTTGATGGTGTTGTTATCCTACGAATTGATAAAAGTAACATAAATACGAGACAAAGCCTAGTATTTACTACTTTTATCAATAAGGATAACAACGATATCAAAACACACGAGGGTAATATTCTATTTATCACCACAGCAAGTCATTTAAGAAAGAAAATAGCTCATTTGAAAAGTTGTTATTGGGAAGTCAATGAATAAGTTGATGTACAATTTTACCTACTGCATATAATAATATCTCCTCAGAGCCAGAATAAGGAATATAATTTTTTTTAATTAATTAATTGTGATATTATCAGGCATTGCTTTAAACAATTTGATTGTGTAGCTAAGTGCATGTCCATGTAGCCATTAGCTATTTGTTTCCTTTTATGGAGGTAAAAAAAAATGGTTTATTGATGAACGAGATAAATACAAGATAACTTTCATACTTGCTAAACAGATAAGAAAGCGATACATTTACGTCGACTTTGATAAGAACCTTATGTTCAAAGATTTTGTACTGAGTATGATCCTGATCAGTCTCGAGGTTCAAAAAGCAATGGTCTTTGATAAATAACTTTAAACGACTTCTTTATTTCAATATTATCCTTTTTTTTGGCTGACTAAAACAGGAAAATAGCTTTGATGCAATTACAAAGAACTAGTTATTAGAAGAGTATGCAGCATCTCATCTTTATTAAAAAATATGTTACTAGGAAGGATATTTTTTTCAATTTTGCCTAGAAAAGTTGAAGAAACATGAAATCATCTACCTCACCTGGTGTATCATATTTAAATGAGCTAACTTTAATAAGTAAAACATATGTAGAAAAATGAATTACTTATTTTTGACGGAGGGAGGGACCGCTTGCTTTGATATTCAGAATGTCCATTACCGTGTTTTCCTGTGTATAATACGCTATCTTGTATAATACGCATGCATTTCTCAAGGTAAAGAAATCTGGAAAATATGTTATTCTTATGGATAATACGCATCCCCTTCTCAGTCTAATTGACAATGTCTTGGTGAACTAACAACACAACAGTATGTCAAGTTGATTGTTCTTAGCGAATGCATTCGTGAATGTTTATCAGCTTGAGATTATGGCAGACATGTACGTGGTTTCGATTAAGTTTTGAAAAATAGTTTAGAATTTTGTTCTCTTGTATAGTATGCACCCTTGCGTTAGAGGTAAGTTTGGGGGGATAAAAAGTACGTATTTAGTGGTTTCAATAAGTGCTGGCGACTGGCAAAATTGCCTTAATTTTGCTGTCTACTTTCAATCTTATTGATACAACTTTGTAGATGAAAGTATGATTTATGCAGGTCTTTTGCCTCTACTCTGCCACCTACTTCTGATGGTATTCTGATTCTACTGAAACCACTGGTATTATACACATGGAAAGTACAGTATTAGGGTTGTCACCAGTTATTTAATGCAGATATTTAAAAGCTTCCTAGATCTTGTACTCAAACATGTGACACGTATCTTGAACATATTTAATTTGTACTCTCCTCTTTAGAACAGCTTTTATCCTTCTTTCTCTACAAGAAGTAATTTTATATCGTCCAACATGTACGTGTCTCTTTCAGTCTTTAACACAGAAAACGAGAAGAAAGCTGCTCCTTCGTAGTGCTAACTTAAATGTTATATGTTTCTTTGTAGTAATTAAATTACTATGCCGGGGTGATTACGAGCAGTATTCAGTGTTTGTCTGCCCACCTTTGATGCAAACTGACTGGGAAAGTCTCTCCCTCCCCCCCTATCCTCCCCGCTCCCCTCCACATTATGCTGGCAGCTTTGTTGATCAGTTCGCCATTGACAGTCTCCGAGGCCCAGCACACATGCAGACTTCAAAGGGCCGGGACAGCCCCCATGAAGCAATTTATGCCTTGTTTATAAAAGGCCTAGCCACTTCCATAGCGGAAAGCTTTTTATCTAATGAATAGACTGTACCTTTGATCTTCAAAGGCACTACCTGTCGGTAACCCTGGGCTGTGATTGGTCAGGCTGTGCCAGATCACAGGATAGTGCTTCTAGGCCAGGCCTCCCTCCGCTGGCTTCTTTAACCTGTAGTATGTATAGCAATACTGGAGTTTGCAGCAGGCTTTTCTTCTCTTTCCTTGTCAATGACTCTCCC
>JAUTBZ010153015.1:0-11547 GCA_032361785.1 Lepetodrilus galriftensis
ATAGAATACATATCGATATGTATTGCTATGTATTGCTACAGAAGACGTTCAGAAAGCACGCGTAGCAATACGTATTAATACTGTTCACTACGGGTCTAGAGGCCGTATAGTGTTTTGTAGGAAAATGCAAAGCATGAAGCGAACGGACTGGACGCATGCACAACTCGATTTACTGTAATTTTCCTACTACCCGTTCAAGAATACATGCAATACACTACGCCACAATACTTGTATTCTATCTTGAACGCACTTCTAGTGCAACCATTCTCTCCCTAATAGCTACTACGAGTCCTATGTCACACTTTGGCACCTTTTCTGGTCCCGTAATGCAGCAACATTATCGGGTTATAATAGTTCATAATCATATAGCTTTAGAAAACGCATGCTGCGCAATGTATAGGAAGATGCCTGTTTGATATTTGATACTATAATACTAGCTAGGTGCGTCAGCTATACCAAAATTGACTCGAGGGTACAAAACCAATGTTGATGTAATCTATACTGAGGGGGGACACATTCAAATGTTTGTCGCTGTTGAAATACTAAAGCGGTGACCTGAAAGTTGGAAACTAATTTGCATAGGCAATGAAGTGCTACGAAGCTAAGTTATCATGTCACAGATACTTATAGTAAATGTAAACGTATATGAAATACTTCTTTTCAAATATTCTCATCAGTTGGCGCGAGCACAAAACATGAAATGTCCGCTATCTGGTACAGCATGTATAAACCGAAACCAGTGGGAGGGTAATTTCCCTTGACAGAGCATGGGGTACGCTGTGGATACTTTCGTTACTTATTTGTAACAGTCATCAGCTTTTAAGATTACTTTTGATGGCGGAGTGTTATGTAGCGCTTTGCCAGCCTTTGGTACACATAGGCCTACTTCGGGCGGTTTCTAGAGGAGCTAGAGCAATGCTAGAGTTCGCGTTAAATTGCGAAATCAAGGATAGAGTGACGCCACGAACATGCGCACGAAGCACGGAAGGTTGTCTAGTAACAACTAGACATGCGCATTGACACTTCCAGGTTAAACTAGCGTAATCGCCCGAAGTAGGCCTCTGCCAGGCTGTGGAGTAATGTGTACATTTGGTGATATACTAGTATCCTCTTTTCACTACGGACTTTCAAAAGCAACACGGTTATTGTAACAAAGGCAGACAGGACTGCAAATTGAGTTATGAATAACCAAAAAGTACATGTTTCCTTATTGATTCCGTTCAGTAGCCTAGTGCACTATGTAATGTACCTTCTGAGATAGAAATGTTGGTATATTGTAGACTGTATATTGTAGTGTGTATATTGTAGTGTGTATATTGTAGTGTGTGGAAGGTAATGTGTGGAAGGTAATTTGACCGTGTTTGAAATTTAACGGAAGTCACTCATGTGACCAATCGGATCAACCGAGCGACATCCACTGATATCCTCGAATATTTCCGATCCGGAATGTCGCGAAGTTGCTACGAGTGTGGTGGCAGACAACGTTCAAGCTTCGACAATACTCGGGAGAGGTTCACAGATATGTCCGATCCATAGACTTGGGTACAAATGAATGAGTACTGCCTTCGAGCGTAGAATTGGCACAACATACATGTGCACATTAAAAATAACATGACTAATATTACATAATTACGGTAGAGTGTATAAGTATTGTCCTAAACAAAATTGCCTCTTAGTTAAACGTTGTAGACCTTGACGAATATAACATATGTTAAATTTCAAACGCAATCATATTTCTCTGACCTAACATTACCCTCTTGTTTTAAATGTGTATCTGTTTATTATCCATTTATGTTGCTTTTATTTGTCGGAATAATAGTTCTACATAGCTAACGTTCTTTGGTATGTACAATACCCGACGATAAATAAAGTTTCTTATTATTATCATCTGTAAATGCATATATTATAGTTCATGAAGAGTAAAATATGTGTTAAAATGTTAATAGTTTACCTATTGCTTAGACCATGACTGTTATAACGCTATGTTGCTAGAGTGGTGTTTTCAGGCTAATGTGGATGGTTACTGTCGTCAAGAACTACGTTGTAGAGCCTAATGCAATTTTGAAATGTTAACATTATCGATTTATTTCCTGTAATTCATATTATGCATGTTATGACTTTGACTAGCAACAGCAAATACAATATAATGCGGTCACATTCTGCTAACAGAAACGACAGATAAAGAAAGAAAATCTACCTGGAATATTTGATGAGCTACGTTATCTATACAACCTTTGTCAAAAGTCAGTGTCCTACAACAATTAAATGTTATATTAAATATATTTTACCGTGAAGAGCAGCGGAAACCCATATGTGATTGATATGTCTATGTGGGTGGGGAAGGAAAGGTGAGGGCTTTAGGTGCGCTTTAATACTGTTATGTCATAATTTAGTCATTTCTTGTCGATTAGGACATATAGCGACAGGGAAACCCGCAACACATTCTTACGTCAAGACACAGCGCTGAGTGTACCTGAACCAAGAACGATAACTGTGCATAAGGGGAGACTACTCAGCAGCGGAATCGTTCTCGTCCGTGAATAATATAAGGTATGATCCTGTTACATATCCTCTCCCCTCTCTAGCAGTAATTCTATCTTTGCTTTGTCCCATCTCTCACTTTATACATGTCCCCCCCCCCCCCCCAATCTCTGCCCCCTATCTCTCTCTCTCTCTCTCTCGTTCTACCCTCCCCTCTCTCAATCCCCCTCTCTCTCTCTCTTTCTCTCTATCTCAGTATTGTCCTTGAATTGTGAGCAGGGATCAAGCTAAATGTTATTATGTAGGTGTTGTATCTCTAAGACCAGCTGCCTTTCGCGTTGTGAAGACGAGGATTTAATGGATTCTGAGCAAAGAGAAAGCAAAAGAATAGGTAGTGTGTTATCAGCATGTTGCACAATAATGTAGTTGTCATTCCCAAGTGTGAACACACTTTCTTTAACATTCCAGCTTATACTGGTTCGTGTACTAACCATATACATCGATCTTTATTTAAGGCATTGGTAAATATGTCTAACGTGTCGCTGTATATACTATTACTGAAATATTTAAGACACCTACGGATGAGATATGTAAGCATTATGGTTATGCTAAGTATTCAAGAAATTGTTGCAGTCCTCTCGACTAGCTAGTCAATTGTGCTGAACAAACTGCTAAATGTGTAGGCTACTTAATTTTTGAATATATATAAGTCAATATCAATATATCTGAACAATTGTGTCTTCAGCTGTCGCTTTCACTTTGCATCCCAATGTTGTGAAGCAATAATAGCAAATTCTGTAGTGGAGTATATTCTCGACCCAGACCCACTTCCCGTCAACCTGATTGTCTTACGTGGTTGGGGTTTTAAGGCTATTTGGTTAAGAAAAATACGTGTGGGTTTATTTTTTATCATATGTGGATCACGTGAACCAATCAGATTGCCCGGTCCTGTTCCGGATCCGGGGAATATAGCTCACCAATTATGGCACCCATGCTTGTTCTGGTTACCGTAACAACAGTTTGGTTTTACTCTCGGGATATGAACGACCTTGTCGAGTTGTAGACCTTGACGAATATAACAAGCCACTCAGATAGTAGAATGATCCATTTCAAGCACGACCTTGAATAACATGCTTTGGTCTATGTGAAGACGTTTGTCTTGGTGGCATCGGTTGAGAACGAGTTATCAGTCGTATCTTGTGCACATTGCAATTTTTCATCATTTTCAGAAATATTTTATTGTATTAGCATTTTGATAGTTTTACAATACAATCTTTGAGATCGGATTCTTCCTGAATTATGGACCCACACCCACTCCCCTCCCTGTATTGTTAAATCCTCCTCACAGTTCGTTTTTAATTTATATTCAAATGTGAGTTTTTGTGCATTCGGAGCTGTACTGTATGCATTAACTATTATGTTATCAGAACAGACGTCTACCCCTAACTGAGGTGATCACGTAGTTTCATATCCCAGGCGTATACAGGCATTTCTCTGTCCATGATTGTGTGCATGGTGAAGATCTGTTCGAATTTAGTACAACCCGAAACATTTACGATACCGTTAATAGTAATTGAGTTTGTGATCTGAATTTTTCTCTTTTTTATGTTTTGACTTGCTCCACGTGGAATCTTAACATCTTTTTATATATTTATATCTTACTTTTGTAAAAATATAATAATACTAGTACTGTAACGAGGCGACGGATAACTTTAATGAAGAAATAACAAAGTCACAGAATAGTGAAAAACATCCCACTGGCTTTACAAGTACCGAAATACGAGTGTATGTGTGTGTGTGTGTGTGTGTGTGTGTGTGTGTGTGCGTGTGCGCGCGCGTGTGTGTGTGTGTGTGCGTGCGTGCGTGTGTGTGTCTGCGTGCGCGCGTGTGTGTATGTGTGTGTGCGCGCGTGCGCGTTTGTGTGTGCGCGCGTGTGTGTGTTATGGAAGGTGGTAGGGGTAGATACAACGAAAATCAGTTCTACTGTCTGATTTATTTCTCTGGAATTCGGCTAAATGTAATGCTCGCCGTTAATGTACTTGTTTCCAGTTATTCTCTTTCCGTCTTCTGATCTCCACGTGTAAATTGGCATGCAACAACAACAAAATCATCTCTTCTACGAACACAACAAGCCTTAAAGGTTAACATTAACAGATATATTTATTGTTTTCTATTATGTAGGGGCATCATGTTTTATTTCGCATAGCTACAGACCTGGTACGATAGATTGGCGATGTTTTCATCCTGGTTATAGTTTGACATGCGTTGCTCATACCCATCTGCGGACAAAGAGATCTGTATTGTCCTTGGACATGAATCAGTGCAACTAAGAGTGGCTGGTGTTGTTATCCATTACCCACTGGGATAGTCGGGTATGCGGTATTCTTTATCCGGAATTGAAATAGTATGCATGCGATAGTTTTACATAAACATAAGTGTTCCGCATTACTCCGTGTTGGCAATAGATGCGCGGTGGTACTCTTTTTCAAGTTGGTCACCTTTTAACTGATTGGTTGTTTCTGGAATTACGCAGTTTAATGTGCCGTGTGTTTAGTATTCACAATAAAGAAACATACATTTTTTTGTTATTTAAGTAGGGACAGAGGGAAAACAAATGCGTAAATTCCAATATATAAACAACAACATAATTATAATGCTGTTGTTTATATCCAGAAATCGTGCGAATTCACACCTATGCAAACTGTATGTACATGTTCTTTGGTTGAACTGGATACATGCCTAACTAATCTAAGATTGGTCGGTTGAGGTGAGATGTCTATGGTAAATTTGAAGGTAAAGTTTCCTTACAGTTACGCAGTGTCGTACAGGAAAACGGGAGAACTGAACAAAAAATCTTGAAACCGGATGTAAACCATAATTCAAAAACAAAAATACTGCGGTGGGGTCAATCAGCACAGGGTTAAGTAAGCCGCTTAGTTAAACTGGTTTCATGTCCGATGCCTCTTGAGACAGTGGCTAGTTTTGTAAGTCGTTTCTAAGCCACTCGCAAGCCTTTGTTACTCTGAAAGCACCCCTGGAAACGGTTCAGAGTCCTGTGTATCGTCTCTCTACGCTCTCATAATCCACTAAGAGACATTAGCACTGTCATACATGTCCGATCGCCATAGTCAAGAACGATATGATCTCTTATATATAAGTAAATACGATCTATTGTTGTGAAACGATACCCTAGCTGAAACACAAAATTAAGTTCCCTCACAACATGGGTATCGTTTCACAGAGCTCTCTTAGCCGCTAAGAGGTCATGATCACTCTCCTAGCAATCAGGAAAGGGAGTGCTATAGTCTCTTAGCGGTTAAGAGAGCTTCGAGAAACGATATCTTGACCTCCGAATGTATTTTATGGCTGATGTTCAAAACCTTGCTGTTGTTTATATCCTGAAGAGGAATACCCAGATAGATAAGGAACATCTCGTGGTTTCTCGCACTACGTACTCCATTACGTAAATTGCTAACAAATGATGAGATCTGCGGTCATTCTTGCCTCTCGTTTGCTAATGACTTCCTAATCATACTGCGCACGTTACGATGACGTCACACTCATTGGAATAGGGCCTATGCTTCTGCATTGGACAGGGGGAATCTAGGAAGAATCGTTCCGCGATCCGCTGTGGTTTACAGTTTTGAAATGCCTGTTCGTGTTAGTTCACAGCCAACAATCGCTATGGCTTAACTCTAGTAGCCAAAGAGGAGCATTCCGAGTAGATCAAGACAATATTTACATGGCTGGACATGAATATGTTCATCTGCAATTACTATTTTATAATAAAACATCACTTTATATCATAAGCTCGTAACAGCTAGGACATTGGTATTACGAAGGGTGGTAAATGTCACAGGTTATTCGAATAGTACCACCATTCCTATATGATTAGGCTTACATCGGGCGCTTACTATAGTTTAGCCCGTAAGTTTCATTGCACATGTCTAGTTGTTGCGAGACAAACGTTCGTGACGTCACTCTAGCATTGCTTTCACGACCGCGTGAACTCTTGCATTGCTCTAGATCCTCGAGAAACCGCCCGAAGTAGGCCTTAAAGTGCTAGATGACTAAGCGATTGGAATGGGTCTCCAGACTGGCGCACAGTTCATGTGCAGGAAACCAAAAGTTAGGTGTCCTGTTCCAGAATCTTAACACAAATTATATTAGAATTAGGACCCTAGCTGACACCGAGGTAAGAATGTCCGGGCCGGATCGTAATTGGACTTTGTTAGGATCCTCGAACAGGACACCTATTTTGGTTGTTTGCTGTTGTTTTGTTGTTGTTGGTTGGTTGGTTTGTTGTTGTTGTTGTTGTTGTTGTTGTTGGTTTGTTTGTTGTTATTTTGTTGATTGTTTTGGGGGTTTGGGGGTATTATTTTATGGGGCTGTGACTTCCGGTGACGTTGACAACGCTTACGTATTACGTCGTTGACGTGAATAATGTGAACACTATCGGTTGTGGCTGTTCAATATGTTCAATATGTGGCCATTTTACATTGGAAAGCCTACAGACTTCTCGTAAGTTCGAGCAGAGCATGTGTTCGCGTGCACTCTTGGGGTTTACCTCAAAGGTCGCACGTGTACGTAGCACTCGCAGTTTGAGAGGGATGTGCCATATACACAGCATATTCGTGGATCAACCGCATTGTTCGCAAATACTTGCAGCTACAACGATGGAGCCTCTGCCACGGCTATTAACGTACTAAACAGAGACATTGTTTACTTCATCTGTGGAAGGCTTCCATGCAATGGTGAATACTTCAAATCTATTCCTACGTTTATTGGTGGTATGACGTCATATCCTGCCACTATAATCCGGTATAAGTATTTCCCATACATGTCGCTGAAAAATGTAGTTTTTATTCGCCTATACATTATTTGGAAAGCTCTTTAATTTGCATCGTAGTCTCATTGTTATTATATATTTGTAATATTCCTTTTCCATGAATCTGTTTGTCTCTTCATTCCTATAATATACCAGGATTAATTTATCCACGTACTAAATAGTGTTCCGGACATATATAGACCAACGTCGACGATTAGCACTGGGACCGCTGGACAAAGTCGTGCTCTGCGACAGTTGACATCAGTAAAACAGTTGACATCGGCAGTTAATGTTGCACGATATTTAAGAAAGGACAATGCAATACTTCATGTCCACACCTAGCAGAGCCCGCCGTCGTCGCACGTTCGCTGTGCCCGACGTCGTTCCACGTTCGCAGTGCCCGACGTCGTCCCACGCTCGCAGTGCACGACGTCGTTCTACGTTCGCAGTGCCCGTTCCACGTTGACAGAGAACGACGTCGTCCCACGTTCGCAGTACCTGACGTCGTCTCACGTTCCCAGAGCACGACGTCGTCTCACGGTCTATTTCCGTGTTCCACGCCCTGTATTCCACGCCTTACCTCCAGAAGACCAAGTCGAGCCACTTAACCGAATAACACGCGTGCCTCCGGCGCTTCAAGTACCCGCCCACAGGAATATCCGTATTGATTCAAGAAACAGTTTTCGGTGTCATGTTCTCGCGATGACGTAACGCGGGGGTAAAACAGTTGCCGAAGAGTATGCAGCCCTCCGCGAGATGTCGATCTCTAGGGACGGCGGATCTGCTCGCAACAGCTCATCAAGATGTCAAACTTCCCGACAGCAATTGGAACATTATGCACTTTTTTTAGGCGTAACTTATTTCTTCTTGTTGCCTTTTATGTTCTGCACTGCTGTTGTTTATTTGCCTTGTGTTGTCTGACAGTAGTCTCGTCACTGTGTGTGTTGTACTATTCGTGGTGGAATTCCAGCATAGAGGTACTGAGATGACGGAACACTACAGATATGCGTTCAAGACGTCAATAGAAGAGAAATAGACTGGTTTCCTGTCACTTTCACAGTTGACTCTCGGGTGTGACGATAGGCGCTCGCTAGAGGCTGCGGATTTGAACGCGCATTTCCTTAGATCACATTCCAATGGAATCATTGACGTTAGATTCCAACTGTCTGTAAAAATAGTTATCCATACAGTGACTCCTTGTATATGTTGTACACTAAATACCCATCATGTACTGACCGCCCATGGTCCGTCTGTTGGTGTTAGCAGTCAGAAGTACTGCAACACTTTGCGTCACATGCAATGCAGGTTTCATTCTTCAGTAAATTGACAAACCATTAGCATTAGTTAAATATTTGAAATCCCAATTTAAAAACAAAACAACAACAACTATAATAATAATAATAATAATAATAACAACAACAACAACAGCATAATAATATGTGTAAAAGTTATTGAGATAGGAATTTAACTTCAGACTAAGTTACCCTCGCTAATGGGAAAGTATATTTTAAGCCATAAAGAAACATCGCTTACCGCTTGTAACTGTCGTAAAGAGTTAAAAGGAAGATTTCATCGTTATCTCTAATTATAAAGGGTCAGAAAAATGCTGACTTCAGGTTACAGGAAATCGCATCAAGATGATTTAAAATTATTTGATAGGTTTTTATCTATCCGTCGATCATTATAAGTATACTTTTTTATTGTAATGGGAAATTGAACACTGCACGTTCCTTCCGAATGACCCACTTAACTAGATAGTAAAAGCATACTAT
This sequence comes from Lepetodrilus galriftensis, assembly GCA_032361785.1. Taxonomy (NCBI): domain Eukaryota; kingdom Metazoa; phylum Mollusca; class Gastropoda; order Lepetellida; family Lepetodrilidae; genus Lepetodrilus; species Lepetodrilus galriftensis. Next base: position 9,082 of record JAUTBZ010153015.1, read on the forward strand.
ATATGAGCAATCTCATTAAGATGAGATATGAAGCTGCCGCTCAGATAGTTGGACATCCTTTAGTGTCTAAGTTTAGCGAAATAATGTCAAAATGTTTAAAGAGGGAAACGAAATCTGATTTTAATTAGATTGATATATGAGAAAACGCAAATTTGTTGTTTGTAAGATTAGATCATGAATTTGCTAGAAATTATGTACTGAATCAGTCAACTGCGATTCTAAGAAAACGAACCCTCCCTTTTGAAATTACTGTATGCAGAATAATTATAAATATCCGCACATAAATGAAGTAAGTGTTGCTGTTAGATGATATCGATGTCATTGGTAATTAGCTGATAAAATAATGAAATGGCTAATTTGATGAAAATAGTCAGATATGAGGTGCATGTAACGCCCAATCGTCTTAAAGCGAAACATATGCGTTGTAGAGTCGTACTATCATGAACTATATATGCCACCATCTGAAATAAAGAGCATAACTCTCTGACAATACCGGAAATCACGTGACTTTACTCCATCCGGGTACGAGTGTTAATAAAAAGGCTACGTAGCCTACACCAATTAATATTGTACTTGTTTGCTCTAGATCTAGTGTCAGTTTATGCTGAGTGAGTTATATAGGATTTATAAATACTCCGGAACAACAGAAGTTAGATTCCCTTTAGGTGGAGGATGGGGTAGGGTTTCTAGTTGTATGGTTGTCTTTATACAAGGGTGTCATTTCTCGAAGCTATCATATCTACTACGAGACCATAAGGACTCTCGTAGCGATCTCTAATACATGAGGATCGTGCACTTACGAGAGACTTATATGGTCTCATAGTCAATATGCGAGCTTCGAGCGGAGACGATACCAAAAGAGAGATATAATAATAATATCTCTTTGATAGAAGGTGGTGCGAATAATAAAGACTATCCTAGCTGCATGTATGTCTGGACCAGATGTGCATAACATACCTAGCCATCTAGTATAGAGAAAATTCAAGAATCTAATGAAAGGCGTCATTAATAGCCTTGGTCTTTTAACTATATATATCCAATAAATAAACACTCTGCAGATTTCTGTTGTAGTGTCTGTAATATGCCAAAATCGCAACTCAAAATAGACTCTCGTAAATTTAAAGAGGCGTTGCAAGTTTAAATTTCAGCAAAGCATGTCACGTGGTCTTCATCAGACGTGTTTAAATGCAGACTAAATGCAGACTAGTATATAGTTCATGTCACTGCAAGACCGCTGTTCAGTCTCAGTATGCATGCAGTCGTCTAATACATGCTCATTCCTGTTCATCAAACATATCCTAGCGCTATGAGAGTGGTAACCACGTGAGCCCCGAATCTCATGGGGCTTACGATTGCTCTGTGCCGGAAGTCAGATTAAACGTACTTTCGGTTCAGGGATGTTGATAGCTATAGGCCTACTAATTGTGCCATCAGGTTTACCACAACAGTCATGGCTACGGATGTTGCAGGTTTCCTTCTGCACTAAACTGACAAGCCATGATATAAGTGAAAGCGTCTTGAAAGCGGGTCTAAACCCCAATTCAAAAGAGAAAAAGAAAAGAAAAGATAGTATTTCTATTCGCCGTGACTTCTGTGCACTGGGATGGTATTACAATTAGTATTCGCACTTGTTGCCGCAGCACTCGGTATGAGGGAAAATAGCTTTAATGAGGGGAGGGTGGAGGGGGGTAGGTTATTGACAGAAAACTTGAAAGCTAACTGTACCGATACTTAAACTTTTACGTGGTCTCTCACATTGGTCTTTATAGGATGATCTCAGAAAATTAAACACGCACTATATCAGTGTCATCTTGGCGGAAACATGACAAATAGACATGCAGTAAACCTCTATAAATAAATAGGATTGTACACCCTAAATTATATAGTGCTTCCAAATCGATACACTGTCATTTCTGCGGAAATTCCTTTCAAGATACCGTACGTAACAAATAACGAATTGACGGCATACAAATATTTTAATTGAGAGCAAACATTAGAGTTATGTCGTTACCGTGGAAAGGTTTTTGGAAGTCCAAATATGATTTTATGAATGTCAAGTGAATGTATTTTGCACTTGTAGCTAAGATCTAGTCCCAAACAACCATAAATATATATGATATTATGCCTTTGAAATGTGGCACTTGTTGTTCCCCAGCTTGGCGCTCAGCATTAAATTGGTAAACCAATGACTGATCGGCTCGGAGTAAGAATAAAGACTGAATACGGTGTTCTGGTAGCGACAGGATATTCCAGTGTGCTATCCCCAACTGCCGATGGACTTCCGACCTAGCACAAGTAAGCCCATCATACAGGGGCGGATACAGACTTTCAGGTTAGGGGGGGGTTCAAAGTATATTTTTTAGGGGGCTCATAATTTGACGATAATACATAACGTAACATAATTCATGTTTATTGAACAATATTTTCCAATTCTGTGTGTGGGGGGGGGGGGGGGGGGCGCATAAA
>JAUTBZ010153026.1:0-11546 GCA_032361785.1 Lepetodrilus galriftensis
ATCAAGCGCAATTAGTCTCAGATCGAAATTCGTTTGTCCATTATCCAGGTCTATCAGCTGTGATAGTATGCCTTTAACTTTTATTTGGTAGTTTATAACCCGACCATTAGTATAGCCTAGTCCAGAGCATGAGCCTAGTCATGCTTTTTGTTTTTCCCCCATCACCATTGGAGGATTTTATAGACGTTTCAAAGTGAAGTTTATTTGAGCAAAATGTTTCAAAATTCAGAATGTAATGTTACTTGAACCATTATCATTTGTCGTTTCAGTCAGTGCTGAATCGGCTAACATGTCTATTCACATGATTGAGCGAATTTGGTTATCCTCCAAGATCATTTCTTTCTTTTCCAGGACGGCATCCACACTAAGGGACATGGCATTATATATTTATCTACCCAGATCTGAACTTTTATTTATTGAGGATACCGTACATCACGTTGAAAGACAGGTGCCTATATCGGACCCGAATGCACACTAGAAGAACGCCGTAAGGCGATTATTTCGTCCAGTTTGAGGTTCAATTTCCCAGACTTTTAGTTACGCTTCATCCTTTTGGTATTCATACTTTGGGAAGCGTTCCTAAAATATATACATGAAGTCGTTCAAACTACATGTTCATGAATTGTCATTTCCCCCGATGTATATATGTAAGATGTTTGCAAGGTAAAGTGAATATCACATTGACCCTACGTCGTTTTACATAATAGTATAATGATGTATTGTCCCTATAAAATGGGCAATTTGAGAAAATGTTTAGTATGTACGACACAATGTTTTGTTGACAATGTTTGTATTAATGCTGAATTATTGTAATGCAATGTTTGAAGGAAATAAATAAAATAAACAATAATTTAGTTGTGATGTCAATATTCCAAAGGACAGAACAATCCCCATTAGATAAATAGCTCGATTGGAGACGATCGGCCACCGCTTATTGCGCAAGACGGTATTCTGTAACCACTAAGAAATGCAGCCTACAACTATGAACATTTCAAAAAGAATCTAGAAATGTAGAAGCAAAAAAAAATGTAAATGATAAATTCTGGGATGCGCTTGTTATCTAGAAAGGCGGAAACCTGCAACACCTCTAATGCTTCACGTTGCTCGGAAAAAAATTGTCTTTTTACGACTGCTTCAATGCCTTCATAAAGTGAGCTACAAGGTCATCGATTGGATTCGAACTCTTGGTTTCTCTTCTTGTTTTATGCTGTAGTTTAATTTGCCTTCAGCCGTGCTTTATATGCCCAAAATTGAGACCTTGAATCATATAAAGCACATGCTTCAAAGTCTCAATTTTGGGCATATTAAGCACGGCTGGCGATATATATACACATGACTTAATTTAAAATATGCCATTAGTGTAGATTCATCAATGTGACATGTGTATAAATGGATGGTGTAAACATGTAGATGGCAAGTGTAATCATGTGTGTAAACTAAATGTTTCTTATGCAATACAGTTCCTTTGTGAAAGTTGGTCCTACAAGACAAGCTTAAGTCGGTGCTCTTGCACTCCGTGACAATGTTTACTTTCAGAATATTGGGCTTTGGGACGGCTATTGATGAAATACTGTAGTCCTGCTTGTTCAAGATGTATGTAGGTCTCCATTGCACCAGATGTATAGTGTTTAATGCAAACTAGTTCCAAGCTCATGCATTTCATGAAAGGGTTATACTGGAGTCCTGGGCCAGTATTCATAAAAGGGCTCAAGTCAAGTTGTGCTATATATTGATCATCAAAAACTGACTCAAGCCCTTTTATGAATACGGCCCCTGGCTATCGTTTCTCCAAGCTCTCATATCCACTAAGTGCATGACTCTCGTGTATGTAAGTCTTTTTTAGAGATCACAACAAGTCCTTATGGTCTCAAATATGAGAACGTCGAGAAACGATACCCAGGTGTAAGTAAGGTAGGTTATCAATCATGATTTTACTAAGCAGTTAATGGCTTAACCCTCTCCCTGCTGCAGGCAACCATTGATGCCATAATGAGCAGTGTTTTGGCCTAATCCAGCAGGAGACTTAAATATAAATTTACACCCAGACTACCGCTAGTACCCTTTCATGAAATGCATGTTGCTTCCGTGTGGTCGATAATTTGAGAACTGGTAGGCTGTATACAAGTACTTTGTCGTCCATAACTTTACTTTCTAGAATCCTCAATCGATTTCAAATTAAACCAGACTGGTCTTTCTTCCATATTATATAAAGCTTTTGCTACGTTAAGAAATGCAAGGGTACTGTAGCTCATTTGGTATGAATTCCATTAATTTACTATAAGATTTAATTGCAAATCCTGTTCCCAAGACATCCGAGGAAGACACTCACTTATTTAGGTCATTACATTATAGCAAATAAGTACGGAAAAACCTTGGCATAAAATAAATGTAATTTCAAAGAAAATGTTGGTACGTTAATTGGCCAAGAATTAACACTGAAAATGCAGAAATGTTACTCCAATAGCGGCCGCACACTAGCGATTTCAGTCACCGATTGTTGGCCGTTGGAAAATCGCCGACTCGCTGACAGTTTTGATAATTGGAGCACTGCACACTAGTCGATCGAAATCAGAGTAGTATAACATAACATAAAGTAAAACTATTTCCATCTGAAATAATGTAACTCTTTTTAAGAAAATACATTATTTTCGTTGAATTTAAAAATATATAAATGTGTATAAATAATTTAATTGAGGTATTTACTTTACCTGGTACTACTATATAAGCTTGAGGAAGTCTGTTATAACAGACTAAACATTATCTCTTTACTATGGTCTATATGTCTCTTTACTATAGTATTTCAATGTTTTAAAATATATCTACGGTAATGTGTGGCCCTACAGATAAAGCAAGAATGGATCCGCTCATTGGTCCTGCGGTCCAAAAGAGCACCCACTAACACATGACCAACTAAAACCATTACACTTTAGTATTTATTTTGCACTCGGGTGTAGTACATAACATGTACACAAAAGGCAAAATCCTTGTTCATCCACAATGATATCAAAGCATTAATATAGTCATCATAAGTAATTACATATCAGGGACATAATTCATATCAAGGTCATAATTCATAGAATTAATTTTGTTTTCATCATGAATAAAAAATATGAAAATGTTCGGCTTCATTGCACTTTCCAAAATATTGACGTGGTAAAGTATGCACATACATGTGGAATGCAGGAAGTACATTTCAATGTAGATAGAGAGAGATGAACAAGGATTTCAGGTCAAACGGCCTTATGAAATTTTATACAAAGCATTTGGTAAAATACTAATCTGAGTAAACTGTGCAGAGAACAAAATCCAATATTAATAGTATACGTAATGCACACAAAAACAATAATATCCTTTATACTGATGGTAGCGAGTGGAGCCCTATTCCAGCAGTACCTGAGCCGGCCCCTGAACTAGGGCCCTCGACATGGGGCCCCTGAACTAGGGCCCCCGACATGGGGCCCACTACCAGAGGAGTCATCTTGGGACAAAAACCATCAACTACTCTAAGGGACCCAGCAGCACCAAGAATAGTCCAGAAACACCACACAAAACATAGCACTTGGAAACAAGTTTCAAATTCAAACATGAAGAATGCCGATTAATTGTCTATAATGTAGCTAGTGTGAAAAACTATGTTTGATGATGATATTTGTGTAGTTAAACAGGAATTAAAGCCTCTCTTTCTCTCTTCGTTCTCAAACTATCTGCAGGTCAGATTGCAATTCATTCAGAAACCCTTGGCTTGCTCTCATTTGACACATGACCTAGAAAAATATGCTCAATACTTTGGTTTACAGACAAGAAAATGCATTTGAAAATTAGATCACATTGTAGGGACATACGGGCGTGGTCGGCATAAGAAATGAAGAAACAGTATCATGAACTGCCATACTTGCACCGTCCTGAGATCTCACCGACATATTGAAATAGAAGACTTGCGTTGCATATTGTCAATGGCTCATCTTCTACATGTCTACATACATACAGTAACTTAAGTCAGTTTGAGTATTTCTCGCATGGTCATAAAATGTCACGTTCATTTAGTTTTTAAAAAATCAAAGGCATAAAAAACATCAGGATATGTAAAAACCAGTTCAACAAAATGCTTGGAAAACTATTTAAAATCCACATTGGTAGCTTATGCAAGTTTAAACACTAAAATACTCAAAATAGAAGAAAAAAAATGGATCAACAGCCTTAATCTGTTCAAAGGTATGCATTTTTCAAATGGAATGATCCAAACAGTCATAAATGAAGGCATGTCTTGGCACACGATTCATGATGAAATAGCAATCTATGCACTATACACTAGCAATTCCAAAGTATCATTGTATACATATATATGCATGTTATCAATCTATTCGCAAGAAAAAAACATTCACTTTTTATCTTTTAAAAAAAAAAAAAAAAAGAGTAAATATATGCGCACATAATAAACAAGATTATAGTGAAAAGTTAAATTCAATGGCAATAACGGAACATTTAGAGAACAGTGTCAATGTTACCCTAGTATGCACGGGGCGGGCACCAGGGCAATCAATCGTCTCTCCCCACTGCGCGAGGCAAGTTCTCAGATCAAGAACGTGTGGAATGCGGACCCGTTGTACGAAGGCCTGACAGCCGACTAAACTGGCCGGCCAGAGGAGTGAGCTCTATCACCACAACCGACCAACGGAGACGATCCTGAATTACTCTAACAAATTTCAGATCAATGCATTCATTATCAATATGGCAACATTATATTATAAACATGCAAAAATCGGCGTCACCAAAAAGGAACAAACAAGATATACATGAATTTCATAGTTTAAACGATATATATAATATTCGACAATAGTAATTTCAAACGAAGCCCTTTTTTCAAATGTACACTATCTATCAATGTGGACGGCTCAGTAACATTAATCGGTAGCAAAATAAGTCATTCTATAAAGCTACATGGTCTACCGGATCAATACGCAGATTTCAATCAACATGTCAATAGCACATACATATATCGAATAGGCATTACATATTATTTAATCATTGAGCAAAAAATAAAAATCTTCATAATCTGCATGAAATTGTGGGTGGCGTTATTAAGTATTAGATCATGAATATATTGGTGAGAACATTTCGACTATCTTGGAATAAGTATCAACAAAATAAAACAAAAACAAACCTAAACTATTGGTGTATATGAAATGAATGAATATCGCAACGATCGCAGGTTTAGAATCATGACTTTAAAGAATATCAGAAAAATAGACTCGTCCTTATAAACGAGCAGAATGAATGTCATCTTCAAAGTAGCATATTGTAGACCACATATATATATATAGACCATGGAAGAAATTTCAACATTTTTTTTTGCATATTGAAATGTATGGCAGTTATTCAACGTGATTAAAATATTTGGCAATTACTGGCAGACGTGGTAAACAAATATGAACTGCATTTCAATGTGACTTGGGCTTCAATACTTAATACTGGTTAAAAGATTCATATTCTTCAAATGCATAATTATGTCAATGTGAAAGCATCAATTCCTAAAATAGACAATCAGTATTGAAACATGAGCAACAGCCAAGGCATATGAGACAAAGGTCAAAGGTCAGTAACGATGTTCGTTCATGTGTGAAGAGACGGCGGTCAGTTTCGTTTCCCAACCTGGACTTTTTCCTAGAGATATCTACATCGGTAATTTTCCAGCAATGCAATCAACCATATACATGTCAATGTCAACATTTTCCTTACCTTCTGTGCAAGGCTGTCAAAAAGAAACTCAAACCAAGTTTCCCATATGTCACTCAACAAGAAAGAATATATTTTACTGATTTCATGCATCAAAGAGAACAAGCATAATATTGCATACAATAACCATTTATTTATTCACGGATGATACGCCACCTAGCTGTTATAGAACAATACTTTAGGCAGTTCCTTCCTCCAGAAATCAAATCTATGTACACGATTAAAAGTGTCAAACAGGCATAAAATAATACTACTGACTGCAGATAAAAGCGAGACAACAACGTTATTCACAAATTAAGGCTATACAATGAAAATCCCATCAGATGTTTCAACATATAATTTACAAACCAACATGATTACACATAAAATATGAACACTTTCATCATAATTGTAATAAACGGTATAATTTAAATTGTGTATAATTTAATGTGACTTTTCCTTAAGTTCGTGGGAGAAAATTTTGTGCTGGAATGTATTGTGATGCTAATGCTTTTTATGAAAAAGGATGATGCGAGGTCAGTGGACTATAGTCTAGTATATAAAGCGATATGAAACAACACGACACAGGTGTCAACATCATAATAGAAACTAACAGGGCATCAACAGGAGGCAATACAGCACATCAGTACAGCAACGTTGTCTGACCTCCCTCGGATCCTGTGCAAAAACAAAGGGCAACCACATTCACATATATGCATGAGTTACGTAAAACTGCTTTCCCTACATTTGAAATCGTCTTTACTCACGCGCAGTGACCGACGGACGGAGCGTCTAGACCATCCCGCATCTTGGATCCGGTTGTCACCACACGTTTACATTTTACATTGATGCAGAACATTATTGGATGAATGAATATTGATAAATACCTACCTGCATATACTCACCTGATCGTGCCAGTCACGTTTACAACCATGCATTCAGTGCTTTTCTCAAAAATGCCCCCCCAATCATCCCCAAAATGTTTACACCAGTACTAAATTTAGTGTGCACACGGTTGCATGCGAGTAATTTGAACCGCAGCTCGTCTCTGCTCCGCCACCTGAAAGAGTCGACAGTTAGCCAATGGGTGAGGTTATGGGTTTACCTGGGTGTCAGTCGCGTCAGTCGTCGTATGGGGCCACCGCGGGCTCTACTGTGGGGGTTGTCCCCCCTGCTGGGCTGCGGCCTGCTGCATGATGAGATTGGCCTGGTAGTGCATGCCCTGCTGCCGGTAGTACTCCGCCCACGCCGAGCTGTAGTCCGCCTGGCCGGTCTGTGGGTTGATTGCTGCTATAAAAATAAATCACACACACATAATGAATCCAGTTGTCTAGAGAATGTCCAAAGAAGATCTCCAAAGAAGATCTCCAAAGAAGATTATTTGAAGCGAGGGAGTGAATTATTGCTTTACGTCACAACGGGAATCTTTACCAATACATGTCCATCTATTTGAGGACAAATAATAAAACAAAAATTATTTCACCAACATGCGTGACCAAAATAAATAATAGGAGACATAGCACTTGCGTCGTAAATAGTTAAAGGGTAATATAAGCTTGCTAGGCTTGGGAAGAGCAAAGTTATCTAGGTAACTTACATTCGCTAGGCTGAGGAAAGCTCTGGCCTGAGGGTGGTGTGGGTTGCTGCTGTGGCGTCTGAGGCTGCTGTTGCTGTTGGGGCTGCTGCCCCTGGGGCTGTTGTCCCTGCTGCTGCTGGCTGTACTGGCCATACTGCCCATACTGAGCATAATATTGAGCATAGTAATTTGCCCAAGCCACAGCGTTAGCATCCTGAGCCTGCTTGTCACCTGCAAACCAAACACTACTGTATCAGACTTGATATTCTATGAAGGTATTATTGGTGCGGCAGTTAGGAAAACATTCAGGGTATTGATAGTTGGGAGGTTAGTAACAATTTATCACTAAAACATTTCAATTTACGCCAGTAATTATATTAAATGAAGATGGAACACGTCTTAGGCAATAGGGCAATCTCGTCATTGCAGTTTTCAATCGTGCGGCAGATGTCTTCTCAATTTCCGAAAACAAGAAATCCATTTAACTTTAATTAGTTTCACTTACCACCCTCCTGATTCGGAGATTGGCCATAAGCGTTCCAGCCTTGTCCATAAGCATTTGCTGGTGGTTGCCTGGAAACAAATGTAGATTTTAGACCACAGACATTGTGTACATCAAATAAACCTATACATGTTCTTACAACCTATTCAAACTAGAAATTTAAACAGAAATTGAGTAAATATTCACCACTTGTTAAATCTCAAAACTTATGGTTCAATAATAACATAAACATGACTCATTGACATAAAAGTATCAATTGAAGATACGAGACCGGAAAAGTAATCACAATTCAGTATGCCATACCAAAAACAACTTAACAATTTAGAAAGTTTTCATTATTATGCTCACCCTGGCTGTCCGCCGTATTGTCCATACTGGTCGAAGCCTGGACCTCCCTGTGAGCCGGGGCCTGGCGGACCCTGTGGGCCAGGACCTTGTGGACCCGGTCCGCCTGGACCTCCTGGTCCCATTGGGCCCCCCGGACCTCCTGGGCCAGGACCCTGTATACAAAAAAAACAAAAACACACAATGTTAACAGTGGTGCTTACTAATAATATTGTAGAGAACATTGTGAAATCTAAAAAAGAAATCTTTCAAATGCATAATATCAGTTGATAGGCCCGTATAATGGACAAACAAATTTCGATCTCACTAATTACGCTGTATTTATCCACCGAAAAGTTATTTACCGATGTACGTCAAGTGAATGTATTTTGCAGTTGTAACTAAGAACTAGTCCAAAACAACCATAATTACCTGTGATATTATGCCTTTAAGTTTTATGCAAGAACAATAACAGGAAGCAAAGGCAGCGATAATGTAAAAAGGTCTACTATCAAACTCCGCTCATTGAGAGATGGAACCCTCGAGTGGCGTTAGCGAATCCTTCTATTTATGTAGCACAAATCCGACGCTCGTCACTCCACACAAAGAGCGACAAGTTCTAATGACGTGCAACTATCGAGTCAAAAACACGGACGACACGAAGCAACCAAGAAAACACGTTGAAGCTTACGTCTGACTGCAGTCCTGCCTTCTCACAGATGAGTGAGATAGCGTGCTGTATCTGCTGTGGGTTGCCGCGTACGTTGAACACCTTCTCGCCCGGGCTCGGAGGGGGGTTTCTGTCCAGCTCCACATGGGCGCCAGACTGACGGTTGATTTCCCTAATGGTTTCTCCACCTGCAAACAGTTGCCAATGTTAGCTTTTAGAACAACACCTCTCATCTATACAGACTAGATATGATACTACAACAACAAAAAACTGATGAGTTTCTCGCAGTGAGTGAGTGAATATGGAGTTTAATGTCGCTGCGGGAATCTTTCACCCATTTACGACGAAGTTTATCGTAGAGGAAACATTTCACCCATACATGATAATAAGCTTTAAACTATTCGTTGCATGAACATTTAAATCAAGTTTGTGTGTACTATATCCCAACTTGTCATTTGGTAATATTCAATTACGTGTGGGGATACAAATGCAATCCACAGAAGTAAAATAAAAGACCAAACATGCCAGCGTGAGATCAATTCCACAACCTACCTTTTCCAATAACTAAGCCACACTTGTCTGCAGGGACAGAGTATGTTGTGCCATCGGGGAATCCCCCTTCAAATCCTCGTCCCATCCCCCCACGTCCTGGTCCCGAGGGCGGAAAGCCCCCACGTCCACCGCCTCTACCACCGCCGCGACCACCGCCACGGCCCATACCAAAGCCACCGCCACCGCCTCCCCCACCACCACCACCGCCGCCGCCTCCTCCGCGACCCGGTCCAAATTGCTGTGAACAAAAACATTACATTCATTACTTACAGGACATGTGACAGGGCATCAGTCAATATAGACGTGCACCTGCACGGAAGAGTAGATTTTCAGTTACTGTAGATTCGTCTAGTGAAAGTCGATACTATTGTTTTTCTCGAGTTATGTGATAAATAGAACCTAACATTTGTGTTCATTTAATACTGAGCTTATTAAACTTGTCGGTAAAACAAATTCAGTATTAAATGACCACTCATGTTAGATACTCTATTTACATGTTTGGAATGTATTCAAGTCGTACTTACATTGGCATTATCCAGTAGCTCGTGTATCATAGCAACTGCTTGTTGAACTTTGTCTGGGGGACCAGATATTGAACACACGCGGTCGGGCGTTTGACCATCATCTAAAGAAAGTACGAATGAATAATTAGCAAGAATCCACAAAATGTGTTGCTTAGTTTAATGTCAATGCGGGTACCAGCGCAATTAAACTGTTGAATTATCATGGAATTTGTTTTTACAATATTCATAGGCAAATATGATAAAAACATAAAACACAAAATGAGGACCCACCAGGTTTGAATTGAACTTTTGCTCCAGTTTCAGTTTGAATTTTCTTGATCATTTCGCCACCCTTGCCAATGACTAAACCAACTGCTCCTCTGGGTACAGGAATCTGGCAACAATAAAAATTAATCAAAGAAAGCAAGAAAACCGCAGTGTATCGAGTGGCATTATAATCGAGGGAGCACTGTACTTTTGTCAACATTGTTCAAAAGTCGAATACTGTAGGCAAATACCTATATAATAATTGACAAGCTGTCAACTCTACTGGGGAGTGGGGACTATCGTATGGTAGCAAGTGGGCAAGGTACTTACATCGGTGCCGCCTCCTCCTCCACCTCGGCCGCCACCTCCTCCTCCTCCTCCTCCTCCTCCTCCTCCTCCTCCCATACCAAAGTCATTGAAGCCGCGACTCATCTGGAACAACAAAATGATTAGCTTCACCAAGGCTCTACATGAACCAACACAGACCAGTCTCAATAGTGCTGGCTTTCACGTGGCATTCATTATTCTGACAATATAGTATGAGTGAGTAACGCCACTGCGGGAATCTTTCACCCATTTCACACAATACAATATAGATTCTACTTTTAGATATTCTATACAATTATCTGAAATGTTTATTTTGGAACTTACACCATCGAAGCCTGGACCTTCCATGTCTTTCTCTGCCAACAGTTCAATGACCATTTCCTTTACTCTCTGTAAAAAAAAAAAGAAGCTTAGAATTATCGTCAAACTGGCAATGAAATTGGAAACTAAATGATTTAGCCCCTACTATCAAATTATCCACCTGGGCAGATTCAAAAGATGATCGCTGCTGAAAAATTAAGCCCATACTATCAAATTATCTCCCTATTTCAAAGTACGATTACAGTCGTAAAATATCTATTTCCAGAATTACGCATTTCGCAAGTGATGGATCGTGCTGTCAATACTTGCCTGACATTTGTTGGGATCGCCAGTTATACGTAGAGGTTTATCAGCAGCAGACGGTGCATTACTGTCTTGAATCATGACCATTTTGACACCAGCACGCTCCTGAGAAAAAAATAGATATTGACATCAAGAGCGGATTAGGCACATGCAGAGCTCTTTGGACCATCTCCTGTTACCTCCAGCATGGAGAGGGCTACACAAATGTTAGCACATCTCTTTGTGACCTCCCGTAACATGTTTATGGAAAGTTTACACAATTTTAAAATAAAAGAATACCGCCAAGAACTGTTGCATCCCTATTTAAAGAAAAATGTGGTATCATCCCTCGGAAGTCTTGTAATACAGTGATCGAAATAGAGCCTGCCCGGAGGTCATTGTCCCCGGTCCCCTTAAAGTTCCATGAGCTGTTCCCGGATGACCTCCTTACTTTTGGAGGACTTACAAGTGCAATCATTATTTGATTATCCGAATAATCTAACACTACGC
>JAUTBZ010153037.1:0-11545 GCA_032361785.1 Lepetodrilus galriftensis
TGTGTGTGTGTGTGTGTGTGTGTGTGTGTGTGTGTGTACATTGCAGTTATAATGACAAAAGCATTGAGTATAATGGGCATAAACTCAGGTCTATTGAATTTGTTAACCAAAATATTTTATATTTCTACTAAAACCCACCAACTAATTTGCAGAAATTCTGCAATACTGGAAGCATGAATTTATTGATCAATTCTCAATCAATTGATTATTTTAAGACAAAATGAATGGCAAGTTACAATTTCAATGAATCAATTCTTTACCTTGAAGCAGGAATATTTCACCCATTTATGCGATGACAAGTTACAATTTAATGTGTTCCATCAGTATGTACTCAAAGATAATGTAAGTGTTTATCAGTTTATAAATGTATTTTATACATATAAATTTAAATCATGGTAGATATTTACTGTTCTATCTAAAATATGCTATGACCAGGTCGCCTTGTTAGATTAAATTGATACTATTAATGTTTTAAAATCAACATATAAATAACATTATGTCTGTCTATGATGACTCATCAACTCCAATTTTATTTTATTTTCATAAAATATCTAATATTTTTTAATATGATATTCTATATTTCCTGAATTATACATTGATATCATTGGACCATTCAACTGGAAAAACAATCAATAATTCAATAATTCAATATACTAAGACCAATGGCCATTAATAATGTGTCTTTCATTTGTATCCTAAATGCCAAATGTTGAACTAAGTGGACCCAAATTAAATTTGATAATTATGCTGACATATTAAGGGTACTGCATTCTGATAAGCAATATTTTGATGATTAATCTCTCTGAATAACTCTGGCAATGCAATTAAAGGAGTGACTAGCACTGAAAAAACTTTCTGTAATTGTATTTGTCCTTTCATTCTCAATTGGTCCGGCTATCCGTCATTATGGCTAAATTTGGACTCATTAAGTTATCAGTCAGAGACGAGGCCAGTGATTCTAATACAATAATAATGCCAATGGCTGTATTCCACCCTAGCATTCATTTCCAGTGTATTCGCTAACGGACAACTACAGATTTTGTTTGACATGCAAACAACTGATCAGTCTTTTAGCTGGTAGGAGGCAGAACTTACAGATTCCCCGGGGGACATTTGAAGGAATCTTTGCGTTCTCATGGTGGGAAGGTATAGTGGTCTGATATATTGTGTGTCAGTAGTTGTCCGGTGTGAGACATTGCAATGGGTCCAGACAGAATGATTATAGACAGGATGGGATACAGTCTGTAACATTTTCTAAGTTTATACCACAATTGTAACAGGGGAGTGTGCCAATCCTGGGATTCAAACCAGAGTTGCTGTATTTTGAGTCCAGTAGGAGCATCTTATATCAAACCCAGTTACATATACGCATACTTATTATTGAATTATTTATGTTTGTCACATGCATTTGTTTTTAATAATTGTATTTTCAATTTGTTATTTATCTGTTATTGATGATGATGATGATGATGATGATGATGATGTTGATGATGATGATGATGATGATGATGTTGATGATGATGATGGCTAACCCCCATTATTTGCCAAAAGATATAACACTATTTTAATGATAAAATAATGCATAGAATATGATATTATATCTATGAACATTATGCATTTAATTGAATGAAACTGAATAACATCAATCATTTTTATTTATGGTCCTTTCAATCACATAATGCTTCCCAGTAATAGAAGTTTTTATAGAAATAGCCTGCCTTGAAACATGTGAAAGTTAAATCTTCAATTATTAATGGGAAATATACAAAGTTCAATGGAAAGTTACCAAGCCTGATAATACATATTATTAAAAGAAATTCTATTTGGAATCATGGAAATTGATTTTTATCAAAAACATTAATCTTCCCAAGACTTGTGTTTATTTATACAAATCATGATCCATTTATATCATCTCAATTAATTTCGCTTTCATTGAATGTACACAACAGTTAACATAACAAGACAAATACTTTAAGAAAACGGTATTTGCACTGGTACTAATTATGACGAGTATTTTTCGTTATGCGCAGAGAAATGTTCCAGATGCGAGCGTGATTCCATCTGTCATCTGGTGTAAACACATCTTCTGCACGAACAGGAAAGGAACAATATCCTTCGCTTTGAGGACTTCATGGTCAGACCGTTAAATCTGAATTACCTTCATGTTTTATTCAATAACAGTGATAATTTGACACATTATTGTTAGATTCCTTGCCCTTAAATGTAATTAATTTTCTAACGAGACTTGAATCGCGCTAAATGTTCCGTGTACAAAGGATGCTGCAGCTACAGATTTCTACCGAAGGTCTTGAAGTCCGATGGAATATGAGATTTACCTCCCTATGTATCGACCATAATAACATGTCTACTGTATTCATAGTAATGTCCACTCATGTGTGCTTGAGAGTTTGAGACAGTCTCTGATTTGGTCACAAAGTCGTCATGGAGATATTTATGTTACGAGCGACACAACATGAGCAAGAAGCTGTATATCCTTATATAGTGATCTTTGTTTAACCCTCTCCCTGCTGGATTAGGCACAGGCAGTGTACTTTATGGCATCTCCAGTTGCCTTCAGCATGGAGAGGGTTAAAGAGGGAAATGTTGATGCAAAAAGTCTGACTTGCAGTGAAGATGAACAAATAGATTACTTTATAGGAATCTATCTGTTTTAAACATATCTTATTATTCATAAATACAGAAGGATTGGTGCAAAAGCCAGTATGGCTTATATTCAATGAGTACCACTCCTATATATTTGTAAAACAAATGTTTGTCAGAATGTAATAGTCTACATCAAAGACATTTTCACAATAATTTTAAAATGTGCAGGAATATTAATGAAATAAAGCATAAAATTCCAACTAACTCACCAATCTGATTTCTAATCATGTACCTATGAACCATAAGCATGAAAATAGATTTAGGCATTTTTTTACATTAATTTTAATTACACTTTGTGATGTTGCAATCCACCATAAGTTCATTCACTGTTATAAATAAACATCTTTGGTCAAAAAGGTCAATGTAGCCTGGTTAGCTCAGACACTGACTGGAAACCACACATTATTTCAGTCAATGTGGATAGAGTTACAGAGCTGTAGGGCACCAACTGACCGCAGAAAACCCAGCTTTAGTGTTATCGTCATAAAAAGATTCCCTACATATTGGGCGCCATTTGTAACAGGGTCAATACTGGGCTTCGAACCTGAAGTGTCTGGATGTGAGTCTAACACTCTACTGGCTTAGTAAAAGGGGTAAACCCTACTGGGAAAGACTGGTAGGAGAAGCTTATTTCATATGGCTACATATACAAATTAAATGTTTCCACTTAACACAAGATTGAACACAAAAACATCTACTAAATTACCAACATTTTGGCAATTTGAATATGACTTTTTATGTTGTTGTCTTTTTCAGATCTGTGTTTGGACTGTGATTGGCTGTTTTGTGAGTGAACTACCATGTCTGAATTTGTTGTTGTTGTCTTTTTCAGATCTGTACTTGGACTGTGCAGATTGGGTGTGTTGTGAGGGAGCTGCTACCATGTCTGAATTTGTTGTTGTTGTCTTTTTCAGATCTGTATTTGGACTGTGCTTGGCTGTGTTGTGAGTGAGCTGCCACCATGTCTGTCCACATTCCTGGTGTGATTGCCATCGTCCTCTTCTACCTGTTGATCCTGGTGGTTGGATTATGGGCGGCCAGAAAGTCAAAGCAGACCGGCGCCACGGCGGACAGCGAAGATGTCATGTTGGCGGGGCGGAATATAGGCGTGCTGGTCGGAATATTTACTATGACAGGTGAGCTGACAGGGATATTTACTACAAAATATCTGTATTTTTCAAAATTTCAATTGGAATTACACCCCCACACCACCTCATCCCACACCCCTCTCCAGAAAGATGTCTCTACAGCATCAAAAACACTGGATGGCTATATCAGTCTGTACACTTCATCCTGAAGAACTAATAATGTTGTAGTATTTCTTCACTTCCCACTGGAATGTCAGAACTCAGATTATACCTGACAACGTTGTTCCGTATATGTCACATCCTGCCTTGTTATCACATACAGGCACCATATGCACAGTTTCAGAACTGGTTGTGCTTTTCAACAAAAGCAAAACATTATCAAATTGTCTATAATTCCTACATTTTATATTGGCCACCTATATCAGATTCTGCAAAGAATTCAGTCTGCTCATGTTGTAATATTTCTGTCATACAATATTTTCATGAACCAAGAAGAGTATTATATACCATACATGTAGTTCATAGCTATAGAATATTTAAATATAATTTTACTGTGCAAAGATTTGCTGTTTTTAAGACTAAGAAGCTACATGAAAATTGAATTATCTTTTTTTGAATTGACAAAAGAATGTTTTAAACGCATGGAGCATTAACGGACAGGAAATTGCTGATGTCTTGAAATTCCCTCTCGATCTCTCTCGAGTCTAAGGCCTTCTAGTAATTAAAACTGACATTCATGAGTTGACCAAACTACTTGATCAAGTATGCCAGAAGCCAGCGGCTGTTTGGAACATCGCTAAATGTCCTAATCACATTTGTCTGTGTGTGTCCGTGCGTGTGTGAGTTTATTTGTGTGTGTCTGTATGCATGTGTCTGAATGAGAAAGTGTTTATGTGTATGTACATGTATGTATGTGTGTGGGGGGTGGGGGTGGGGCGTGTGTGTGTGTGGCTTGCATGCATGTGCCATCATACAGTAAGCTTGCAGTACCTGTCTCGTGAACCACTCACTTGACCGCTCGCCATTATTTGTTCAGTCAAAGCGACAACAGCATCCTGCTTAACCAGCCTTGTGCCCACACAGAACCGACTTTCACCCCCACTTGTACACTTCAGAGATTAATCGTGTTAATTTTCACTGGCAGCCATTTGTAAAAGTTCCTAGCGGCCGAGATGAATTTCCCTGTTTGTGAGCAATCAACATAGAATGGCTGCAAGTCTCTGACGATAAATAACATCAGACTCTGAGTCTTTGTCCCCACAATGTCTGGCAGAGAATTGAAGCTGAAAACTGTATTGAATATCTGTCACGTCTAGCTTCACTGTATTAATACCAACCTTGATGTAATGCTTTGTTACTTCCAGGGCACGGCACACGATTTGTACCATAACTTTAATGTGTTTACCGTTTAAGGAAAATGGTCATATAGTTCTAGGAAGTACTCTGTGTAAGTTGGTATCGAATAATATCTACAATATGTACAACAAAGTACTATTCTCTTATTTATATGATTATTTGGGCAATAATTATTATTGATAAAAGAGTGTTTGGTAAAAAAATACAATTTATTTTTAATTTAATTTATTTTTAATTTTATTTAATTTTTAATTTAATTTATTTTAAATTTATATTACTTGTTTTCAGATTTAATTAAATAATAACTGAAATACTAATACAAAATCCAACACCAGGATATTTGATGTTAGAAATACATGATTTCATGTTGGATAAACATACAATTCAATGTTGTAATGTTGCAAAGATTTCAGAATGAATGCAAAATTATAACATTCATTCAACTACGGTACTGTCGATAAAATTGTACAGACACGCAAGTTCTGGTCTGTTGTAATTTACAAACTTCTCATCAACTAATGAATGCAGTTCTATAATGAATCAAATTACCGTAACCCCGGCTATGGTGACAGACATGTTATTTTGCCATTATTATAGCCTGAACATCATCATGATAGGTTTGATAAAGACCAATATAGAAATGGTCTTTGATACATTCTGCACAATACAGTACCTTATATTAATGCATGGAAAATCACAGCCATTTGTAACTTTCCATGATATGTGATGTTTTCATGATATAACTATTTACTGGAATTGGACTGCTGATCATCAATATATTGTGCAGTCTTAAATTATTATCTCCATAAACTTTATAACATGACAAATAATTACATCATGACAAATGAGCAACGTCATGAATTGAGCCATTTTTCAATTGCCATGACAACTTAGAACTTGCATCCAATGTTCCTCAATATTGGTGGTTCCCAAACACGCATATTTTTATGAAGTCTAATATAAACACATTTCCTGTACACATATAATTCTGAGGCCATATAATAGGTGCGTTACTTCTATTTTATCCCTGTATTATGGTATCTGCAGCAAAGCAGTCGTGCATGACGCTATTCAGACAATAAGTGATTTCTTCATCCCACACCATCTCTCTTAAAACCTCTTTATGACTCTACTTTTTACTGCCGCTAATAAAGGGATAATAACAGTGTGGAATATTCCAACTGCTGGTCAAGATGACCAATGAATGGACAGAGAAGCAAGCGTCTGTGTCGGCAGTCGATCCGGCTATTCAAAGTGTTATTTTATAATTTTAGCGTCTGTTGATCTTCGTCTCACACCATGTTTGTCCGAGGTTGATGAAGCGACTCCTTGTTGAAGAAGCTGCTCAGTGATAGACAGTGCTCAGTACAGACCAGACACGCTTCCATCACTCATAGCGCTTGCTGAAATATTATGGGGAAATGTCTGTAATGAGTGCAATTTCATCTTTTAGAATCTCAATCTAGCTAATGCATATATCCAAAATGGATTGCCCTTTTAGGGCAGCACTTTTAGACAAAATAGACATCTATAAATATATCTGTGGACATGTTTTTAAAGTAGAATTGCAGATTCCACATTTAAATATATTGATCTAGAATTGATTGCCATTTCTTTCAATTTTATGGAAATGTGTTGATTAGTCTCCTATTAGTGGAATGTTTGTATAGAACGTTTGTATAGTGTATTTTGTTGTTGCTGTAGTTGTTGTTGGTGTTACACAATTACAAATATTATTTAAGTGATATCACAGTAATCTGTTAATGATAGCAGATAGTAGGAGGCCCCACAAACACCATGCATTACACGATACAAATATTCCAATATTTCCTACATCTGAAACTGATTTCCATCACTGAGATGCTATTAGGCCAAATACAGGGCTTTGACTTGAACCTTCAATTATTTGTTTTTCACAATTTAAGCAACAACATTCATGCATGGTTTATCAATTTTATTCAGAAGACTTCACATGTCGTTGCATTTCCATGTCTAATTCAAATGTGGTTTTGTAAAAAATAATTCCAATTTCATGATCACATCCAGAAATTCTGCAAAAAATTAACTTCACCCCTCTGGCCAAATGAAATGACCTTTCAGTTCTTGGTAATACCAGTATTGACATTATTACTCTTTTTACCACATATAGAAATATTGGTTACGGTAAGACTACATAATTGAAGATGCAGTATCTTATTTATAGTGACACAAATGAATAGAAAATAATTCTCTAGTGCTACTGCTACATATGGAAGGCATTGAATTAATAAAGTGCCACAATTGAAAATATTCCTTTAGTGCCACAAATGCCAAGACATGAAGAGCATTGGTTTTAGTATCATAATTAAAAGTATGGCTGAATTAATCCACTTTGTAAACCAAACAGATTTACTATAATATTAATATTTCCAAATACTTTCCATCATCAAATTTATTCTCATCAGTATCAGCAAGTTTTGATTCTTCATTGAACACAGTCCGTAAATAGACATTAATCTAATGCAAGAACATGCAGGGTTTCTCCAAAAGCACAATCCTGCATCCAATACACAAACATTGCAAGTTTGGACGCACTTTATTAATAAAAATTGTTGATATGTATATCAACATGCGTCCCCAGGACTCTCAAAAATTGAAACCTAAGTGGAACCCTGAGCATGGCAGTTGAAGTTTGAAGCATGGCTCGGAAGACTGAAACACAGGTTGCCAAGTTCCACAGGTTGTGGGCTTCATTAGGCTGCTCGATGCCCAGATTGCAAGGCTTACAAACAAAGCATTCCAGCACTAATGGCCGCCATCGGTGCCAATGTCCCCCAGTCAGGCCTCTGTGAGTGGCTTGTGTACACACCCAGCCAATCTCCCTGTGTATTGCTCACTTGATCAAGTCCGGAGTTAGTTTGTCAAATCTGATTATTGCAGTAAATTAGATGAATCCATGTCTGAAACCATCAGCGTGGTTGTAATGGATTCTCTCAAGAGGCAGGTTATTCGCCATGATCTGATTGTAGCGGTCTCAGGAGATCTTCATTCAGATCAGACAGGAAGTGGCATCATGCTGTTTGGTCTGTAGGTATCCGTGTCAAGGTATAGTAGGTGCTATCTGCGTAGGGATCAAAGACTATTCTAGAAAGATACATGTAGTAGCTGTACAACAACTAGGTTGTATTTTAATACAAATAACTTGATAACTTTGAAGAGTTTTCATTATCGGTAATCTAATGTTGATAATTATCACCCTACCATACTCTAACTACTGCAAAATTAGTTTCTATGGTTTCACCTTTTTTTTATCATAATGTTAATTATTATTTGTAATTTTGGTCAGCACTAATGCCAATGATGAATATATGCTGTGAATAAATATTTAGTGAAAATGACTGGGTACAAGATATGCCAACTTAGGAAGAACCCACTCATATAGTACAATGTAACAAATGCAAAATGTTCCTCTTGGGTTGTAATTTAAAATGGAACATCATTAATACTGGGCATGAATTTAAGACAATATTTAATTGTAATAATTTTGGTAATCATTTAAAACATTTTTTTTTATGGATTTTATCTGCGAATTCCAACACCCACAAAAATCCAAGCACTCTTCATTTAGCCATTTAGCAGTCCCATCAATGTCCATAATGTTTTTGTTAACCCCCGGATGATAACCCGGCTCTGGAACCTGCTAATGCAAGTTCTCTCCCAGGCTCTGTTAGTGTTACGGGATCCAGTAATGGGTTGTCATAGGCAGGGATTTAGAGCCTCTCTAAGTGCCATGGGTTAATGAAAGGGGCAGATATTGCATGTTGACCAAGTACTGCTCTATGTCGTGTTTATGGTGCTCCAGTGAAGGATCCTTGATTGAATGGACTCCGCTGGAAGGAGTCCGGACTCCACGGAGGAGTCCAGAGACAGACCGATAGATCTCATGGTAGTTTGTACTATAATGTTCACACAGATCATCTGCCTAAGTCGACAAAAGCAGCTTCAGAATTGTTTGCCCGTTATTTCCAAGTTTAGTCAATATATTCATCTTTTGGATAATGCTAATTGTAGATGTTGTTAGATGGTCATGGTTTTGATATAATTCTAGAATATGAAAGGACGGTGTTACACTACAGAACATCATAATTTAAATCTGCTTTGAAATCAGTACTCCAACCACACTTCATTTTATTTTGTAGAAAATATTCTTACTGCTCAGAAAAAAAATATTAAATCTATTTTATGAAAGTAAGTTATTTTACTTGAAGCTTTAATCTATTTTGATTGTTTTTTTCCACAAAATATTTTGTCTTAACATCCTAATGCTTTATTTAACCTTCTCTTTCTGGAGGCAACTCAGGTTTCCATACACAGCAGAACTTATGAATACTCCAGCATGGATAACACAGGAGACATGTTATCTATTACAGTTATTAAATTTGCTGTTTTGCTTTTGTAATATGCAATTGTAACTAGGTGTAAAATAATTATCTTGTCCCTGTTCGGGTGCCATTGTGGTATGTCTAAGAGCAGGGATAGGGAATCCTAAAATACAGCCCTTCTCCTCTTTTGTAAACATAACTCTACCACAATAGTGCTAAGTATATTTTATACCAAATGTTCCTGCCATGTATGTCCTATATTCCAATACCATCCCACTACCATCCCAATGAATCATTCCATTATGTCTCCACGAGGCTTGATACACCTCAGCCTGCTAAGGAATTCAAAAATCTAATTTCATGACTTCCACTCGTGCATAAAGTAGAAGCATATGTATCAGCCTGGCACTGGTTTGCTCCATTTGATTATCTCGCCGAGATCTGGTTTTCCCCGACTCAAGACGCATTCACGAGATATCAAACATTTGTCAGATGTGCTCCCAACGCCATGTTCCACATTACAACGGACTTCCCTTGTTAGCCGGACGTTTGAAGGAATGGGCTTCATACAGTCGGGGAAATTAAAGGGGATCTCTGCGTGGATCCTATTGCGTGCCGTGTCTGTCGGACCGCTCAATAACAGTGGCGGAGACGAGGAGAAAGACAGCCGTGCGAGCTCCACAGCTGCCTGTGCCACATTTGGGATGTTGTATGGAGTAGCGTGACCACTTATGCTGGCAATTACTGCACGAGTGGAAAGGTGGAGGAAGACCTGCAGGGGAGTTCCGAATGTCATTTTCAGGATTAAGAATAACATTATTTGAAGACCAAAAATAGTCCTGAATATTTAGTGCCACTCATGACATTCCTGCAGTGACGTTAAACTCCATACTCACTCACTCACTCACTCACTCACTCACTCAGTGCCACTTTCATGACTCGTAACAATAATTTCTTGTAGTACATGTAGGTCGATTAACCTGTGTTGAAAGTTTAATTTCATATTTATTCCACAAAAATAATAACAAAGAGTAATACATGAGACTGAAGGATTACTTTAACCCTCTCCCTGCTGAAGGCAACTTGAGTTGCCCAATCACATACAGAAATAGAACACTTTGATTTTATTCATCAGGGAGAAGGTACCAACAGAATAATTATAATAATAATAATTAATAACAATATGCATATTTATACAGCACAAAATCCATGCTTAAAAGTGCCACATTATTACCTGATCAATGTATTAATCTGCACTCTTTTAACCTTTTCAACTCCTTGTTGTTGAGCATACAACCCAAGCCACCATTAATTAAGGGGCTCAAAGGTTAAAATTCACAATACCATGATGTCCCACCAAGAAATGATTACTTATTTCAAACATTGATGATTTGTATTGTGGGTGGGACAGTACATGTACTTCAAACTCCAAAACTGAAAATGTGAATCCTGTTATAATTGGGCTTGGTATAATATTTACAGTGGAGATCTTGAGAACTGTTACATATATCAGGATGTGACATAAAGCACTAGTTCTCCTACAGGACTTATAACCATTGGACTTGTACCTATTTTGCTAACTCAATCAGTAGAGTCAAAAATGTTAATGACTATAAGAATTATCACCCATGCTTCATTTGTGCCACATTTCGTCTCACCAGATTTAAAATCATAAATACTAGCTTTGCTATCTTATCAGTTATTGTCTAGGCAGGAGAATACTCATATATTGTCATCATGTATGGGTGTAATATTCCCACTGTTATGCAAAACAATAATTCACTCACTCGGTACATATTTTTAGCATTTTTATTAATTTACAAAGTTATCACTAAGTAATGATGAGTAAGTATTTTGATGACATATTATATATGCTCCATGGCTGCATGTGCCACATTGAGGATGATGTATGGAGTAGTGAGTCCAATTTGAGGACATCCTTATAGGCATTACACCACCAAATACTTTCCAATAGGCGACAATGGTAGCGTTTGGATTAATGTAATCTTTAGGAAGGAAAGCACAATACCTGACCATACATGAAGTAACAGTTCATCGTCTGCAGAGTGTGGAAAC